>CAIGRS010241984.1:0-10724 GCA_903798395.1 Fraxinus floribunda
GTTTGACCGTGTCACAAATGCTCGATATGCGCATCATGGATGTAGTGACTACCTATTTGTATGGTTTACTTAACAGTGACATATATATGAAAGTCTCTCAAGGACTTAAAGTGCGAGAAACAAATGATAAATGTCCAAGAACAATGTTCTCAATTAAATTGTAAAGATCTTTATATGAATTGAAACAATCGGCACGTATGTGATATAATCGCCTTAGCGAATATTTGTTGAATGAAGACTATAAAAATGATTATGTCTGCTCATGTGTTTTTATAAAGAAAACAAATAATGAATTTGCAATTGTGACAGTTTATATTGATGAGATGATAAATTTAATTGGAACTTATGAAGAGTTCAAAAAACTGCAAATTATTTCGAAAATGAATTTGAGATGAAAGATTTAGGAAAAATCAAATTTTGTCTCGAGTTACAGATTTAACATTTTTTAGAGAGATTATTTGTTCATCAATCTACATATACAAAAAAGTCTTAAAATACTTTTATATGGATAATACACACCTATTGATATCACATATGGTTATCACTTGATATGAAAGATGATCATTTTCGCTCACTTGAAGATGGAGAAAATGTTCTTAGTTTTGAAGTACCACATCTTAGTGTAATTGGTGTATTAACTTATATTGCAAACTATTCCCGACCCGACATAGTTTTTTATTAAATTTCCTTGCAAAATATAGCTCTACACCAACACAAAGACATTGTAATGGTGTTAAACTATTNTACATATACAAAAAAGTCTTAAAATACTTTTATATGGATAATACACACCTATTGATATCACATATGGTTATCACTTGATATGAAAGATGATCATTTTCGCTCACTTGAAGATGGAGAAAATGTTCTTAGTTTTGAAGTACCACATCTTAGTGTAATTGGTGTATTAACTTATATTGCAAACTATTCCCGACCCGACATAGTTTTTTATTAAATTTCCTTGCAAAATATAGCTCTACACCAACACAAAGACATTGTAATGGTGTTAAACTATTTTTCGTTACCTAACGGGTACTATTGATTTGGAATTATTTTATTCTCAAAAGTCGGGATCGCTTTAGCGGGATATACAGAAGCATGTTATCTCTCTGACCCACATAAAGCTAAATCACAACCAGGATACATGTTTACACGTGGATGAATAGCTATATCATGGAGATTCGTGAAGTAATCTTTGATAGCAACATTCTGAAATTATTGCAATCCATGAAGTATGCCGAAAACGTGTATGGTTGATGAACATGGCCCATCATGTCCAAGTATCATGCCGATTTTCAACAAAAGATAATCTAACAATTTTGTGTGAAGACAATGTTGTTTGTATTACACACCTCAAAGGAGGTTATATCAAAGGTGAAATAATGAAACATATTTCTCTAAAACTCTTTCATACTTATAAGCTTCAAAAGAATGACGACATTAATGTTCAACAAATTCGCTCAAGTGACAATATCACTAATTTATTTACAAAAGCACGTCAACGTCTACATTTAAGAAATTGAATTACAAGATTGGAATGTGTCGCCTCAAATTTTTTTAATGATTAATATTATGGGAAGTAACTGTATTCTTTTTCCTTCGCTTAGGTTTTATCCCACTTGGTTTTCCTAACAACGTTTTAATGAAGTAACATTTATCTTTAATACTTCAAAATAACTGTATTCTTTTTCATTCGTTTGATTTTTTGTCCCATTAAATTTGTATCAAACAAAGCTTTAATGAGACAAATATTTTTTAAGTGTCATTCAAGAGGGAGTGTTGTAAATGATAAGTTTATTCATGAATGACAATTGTATCCTTGCAATCCTAAAAATTATTACCATTGTATTCCTAATCATTCCATATAAATATGTGATATTATAATATACACAAGTCCATTGACTTTTATTCTCTCTTTTCACAACAATTAGCAGATTATTATAGGAAAAATTATACCATCATTTTCTTTGCATTATATACTACTTTTAAATTCAATAAATAGTAAATACCCTTTTTTTAACTACGCAGACGATGTGCATAATAAATACATACACAATCATACACCACCATCAAACACATACTAACAAGTAACAATCACCGATTCACCATCCTCTCCGACCACCACCAATGCAATGACGACCACCACTTTAACCACCACAACCATCAAGCATCACTATCTAGGAAACCATCACCACTACCTATTACTTTCACATTCCCTCCGTCACTGCCTCCTTAATGGTCCATTTTTCTGTTTTTGGCTTCTATTTTTTCTAGGGAAATAAAATACGTGGCATTAATGACGGAAATGGTCGATGATGATATCACCAACGCGAATTTTTCATTGATGTTAATGTGATTTCTTTATATTCTTGCATAAGAATATCATTTTATAGTTAATTTTCTAAGAAAGTCGAATTGTAACTCTTTGCAGATGCTCTTGTGCAATTGCAATGTGGAGATGGAAATGTGGTTTCTATTGGAATTATGGGATATTTTTGTAAATGTGAATTGAAAAAGTTTCTAATTGGTGTGATAATTAGTCGCGACTTTTCAATTGCAAATGGTGCATATCAAATAATTATTTTATTTTAGAATGGGTGTAACCTTTTGATATGGTGCAATCTACACCATTAAATATGAAATAGTGCGATCTAATGGTTGAAATTAATTTGTACCAAAAGATGCGACCATTCGAAGAGACACGTGAAAATTTATAAATAGGACCTCATAATTCCATTTCTTAATTATTTTTTAGTTTCTTGTTTGATATTTAGTATTCAATGTCTTCCATTCTAGAAGAGTGCATTCAAGTGCTGGTTTGTTCGGTAAAATTAATATTGTGCTATATTAAATTTGGAAGAAGGTTTGTATTTTGGAAGATTGACTTCCATTTGACATTTGTTAGCATCAGTGCAGTGGCCAAAATCTATATTAAGGAGATTTATATTTGCATACTTCGCTTCATTTCATCTCTTTTTTATCTTTTACATTTAAGTAAGTCGACGCTTATGCATGTACCATGGATTCGGTAAGTTGTTACTCTATCCGTATTTGCATGGACGTATATTTTATTAGTGTAATATAAATTATGCACCAATTTGTCCAACAATTTTGAGATGAATTTCATGCTTTGCGTATTTGAAAGTTGTGTCTATTCAGAAACTAATTTTGTTTCGATCATATTGAAAGGAAGTAAAGACGAGTACCGATGGTCGGGTGCATAATGGACTGGACGTTGGTATTTATCATTCCATGTATTTGGGAGTGGATTTAATAGAAGAAACTTTTCAAATCCATTGAATAACCATCACTTTAAGAAAAAGTTTCTGGTTTTTGCACTTATATTATTTTACTGTGTTGGGTATTATTAATTATATGAATATTTTTCATTTAAACTGGAGTCATGTTATAAAAATAACTTCTAGAAATTAGGAGGATTTCTTACAAATACTGGATCAAAGTATAAATGGGGACAGTCTATTCAACTCAAACGTACGAGTACAACTTTTGAGAAGGCCAATTGAGAAACTATGTATCAAGTTAACAAAAACTGAATGGTAATAATATTCGATGAGTCGAATATATCCAAAATATGGGGAGAAAATTATAGTGAAAGAAAAAGTAATTTATCACTTAGTTCAATGATCTTATCATTTCTTTCAAGTTGAGTGAAAAAATTGAGACTTCAGAATTATTGTACAGATATTCTACCATTTGTTGGTAAAAGAGTGGACAAACAATATATTTCTAAGATCGATCTTACTCAGAATGTGGGAGGGAGGTATTCTCAATTAAAGTCAAATACACCCCAGAACTTGTTGGGGTGCCGTTGTTTTATTCAAGTTAGAATATAAAGATATTCTAAAAATATTTGAAATGATAAACTACACTGTAGTGAATACCTTGTTAAACTTAAGATATGCACGGTGTTAACAATTAGATATTCGATGCAAGGATTCAAAATTTATTGGTAAATATATTTTATTATTGAGAGAGTAGTTGTTCCATAGAAATCCTCAATAAAATCTGAGAATCATAAGAAATTAGAGTTTTCAATAAAGTTAGAAGGAAGCATGATGACTTCAAAGTTTTGGAAAATTTTTCTAGTTGGTAACAATTTGTGCATGTTATATCATTTGATCGAGAAATCTAGCTACAAATGAAATGTCACAGAATATCGTGTATAATGGTAGTCTCGATATATATATCATAGACATAATATTATTTGACATTTGCTTTCAAGTAGAAAAATACCACTTGTTTTATCGAAGAATAACCTATAAGATTCATTTATAAATTGGTTACTTAGAGAGTGAATAGACTACGCATAGAAGGAAATGAGTGTAAAACCTAAACTAATGTGTCAACTTAATGGAAACCTAACCGACGACCGGAGATCCCACAAATTAAGTTCAATAGGAAAACTAGTTATGATTGACTTGATGAGAAGCACTTCATAGTTTTAACTCCTTCCCATTTTTTGATGCAAATAAGCTATGCATTTAATGATGAATATATTTTGTAAACAGTACAAGTGAATTATTGTAGGGTACTCTTTATAGAATATTGCATATGTGAGTGCGAACTTAGCCAATTTTATGAAAATTTTACTTAGGCGAATTCTCCGGCGCGCTTGAAGAATCAAGATTGTTCAGGACCGAAATAATGAACAAAATAGAGAACTAAAGTTTGTTATGGGATATAATGTGTTCGATATATTGTTTAGGCTTACAATAACAGCCGATAGTTGAAAATGTTGCGTTTAGCGATTAGCCAGTAAGTCCTATAGATTCTTACCAGAGAAGGTTCAGGGCGAAAGCTATCGATTCTAATACATTATATTTTAGTCATACTCTTCTTCATCTTCCTTGTTATGAGCTGATTTCTTTCATTCATCCAAGGAATTGTTGGAATTACGAGATATTTTTATAGATGTGAATTGGAAAAGTCTCCAATTGGTGCGATGAATAGTCACAATTCTTCAATTGTAAATAGTGCATATCAAAGAGTTATGATGTTTATGAATAGGTGTGAACTTATCAAAGAGTTATGATGTTTATGAATAGGTGTGAACTTTTGATAGAGTGTAGTCTATACCATTAATTATGAAATTGTGTGATCTAATGGTTGAAATTAACTTTTACCAAAAGATGCGACCATTCGAAGAGACACGTGAAAAATCTATAAATAGGACTGTTCGCTAAAATTATGTACCACAAGTGCATGAGTGCGTTCAAATAATAAATTGGACTTGTGAGGCCAACTATCGATCCCTCGAGGAATGTTTCTTTTAATTACACAATTGTTAACTTAAGTTTAACGATTAAATAAACACAATTTGAAATTGAAATTGAATTGAAATCGAAAAGAAAATAATTTTAAGGTTCCGATCTTACTTAACCTCGCTTAATTAATTTCTCAACACGTAAATTAATAAAATTACTCACTTAACATGTTAGATCTGATTTCCTAATTTAGTTAATTACCTTTCTCGAGTGGAACTAACCCCAATAGATTGGTTTAACCTACTATATTTCTATGTTGATTAAAACACAAAAAATAGCATCAGATATTTGTGAAAATAACTCAAACGATCACCTAAAGTTGGGAGTATATATTTATCTCCTACAAGAATCTAGGATTTCTACCAAATCGATCTAAAATGCATAATAATTTCTCAATAGATGTAAAAATCACTTAACATAATCATTTATTGACCACATAAATAATAATGTAGTAGGCACAATTCCCTTGGACCCAAAAATTTTGTAAAAGAATTTAAAAAATCCAATCAAATCGGTATCGAGCCGAGTAAATAACCGATTAACTCGGTCAAATCCCGATTTTGACCGAGTCAAGTGCATTGTTATCAATTTAATCTGTCCGGCCCGATCAATGGTCCGGGCCGATTTTTATAACTATGAAATTGAGAAGATTAAAAAAATACATTACAATAGTTTAGAAAATAAAAGGCGATATACAAGACAAAGAATAAAATCCGCCCCTTAGCTGGATTCTTGAGGCTTTCTATGATTTGGTCTTGATTTTTCAAAGATTTCCCATTCTTTTGCTTAATTTTTCCTGTCTTTTGTTTGCCTCCTTTTTCTTTCTAGTTTAGAGTTTGAGTGTTCAAGAGTGAATGGATTTGGTCTTTAAAACCCCAAAAACCATGTCTAGCAATTTGCCAAAATGACCCCTAAACTTTTTGCTTTAATTAAAATTGGGGCCCAGCCAAAAGGAGAGGCACACGCCTATTGAGCAGCTTCTGCTCAACTATGTAGAGCATGCATGCGAGCACCTTTCATGGACCTGGGTGTCTTTTGGCCCCTTTTGCATTTCAATCCTCCATCTAATTATGCTCCAAGTCCCTCAACTTTGGTTTATTGCATTTTGATCCTCAAAATCTGACTTTTATATCAATTTTGCCCTTGATAAGTTGCACCTAAGGTCCTTCTACTTTCAGACTTATGCACTTTTGTCCCCACATTCACATTTTTGTTCGTTTTTTCATCATTTTTCTCTTCATTTTGCTTCCATCTATTCAATTGGGACTTTTCACCTTTAAAAGAAAATATTATTCGATTGTGAGCATAATTTCATCTATTGAACCACTAATAAGCTCATTTTAGATGCTCAATAAGTATTTAAAAACACACTTAGCAAACGCCTACAAACTTAAGTTCTTGCTTATTCCAAACAAGACTATCTACTAACACAATCATATAACAAACGATAAAGATTAACCACATTAGATAGCTTGCCATAGTATCTATGAGTGTAAAATTGTGTAATCAATTCACAAATATGCTTCCAAATCACGCCAACAAAAACAATTTAAACTTATTGAATGTTTGATACTGTGTGTGCATAGTCACTTAGTGGCCATTTCTTTTCTTTCCCACTCGTGAGATTCACATCCCTCAACTAGATAATTAATTTCTTTTTCCGAATGTAAATCTAAAGGTTGTTTTCAAATCACTCTTTTCTTTTGCCACTTTAATTTGGTTGGATCTAACCGATAATATCAACATCTAGTCATATAAAGATTCTCCAATAGATAAGTACTTTGAAATTTAAGTTTATACTAAATAATTCAAACCCACTAGTTATCTAGGTTCAGACATTAAATACAATTGCACAATTTCTATATGATTTTTCAATTAAAATGATTTTTCAATTAAAGCCCATGATTGACCTCACACCCTTAAGCTTTCTTGTTGACCCGTTTAGCGAGATTTAGGTTAATAATTCCTAGATTTTTTAGGCCAAAGGATATCGAATTTCGAGATACCCCTACAAACTTAATAACTCAAGTCAAAAAGGCTATGGAGTGAGGCATAAGATTCAAAAAGTGTATTGTCCTTTAAAAAAAAAAAAACATAACAACAATACATAGGATCACATGCATAGAATTAACACACTTCTAGATAATATCCTTCACCGGTTCGACTACCCCAAACTTATCTCAAATATGGTTAAGTGAAAGAGAAGAAAATGTAAGATTTATAGAAATCTAAACACAACTCAAAACCTAGTTCTACCAACTCAACAATCATTTCCATTAATCAATAATTTCCACACCTGGATAAAAACTGGTTATGACTATTGTTCTAAAAAAAAATGTAGGATCTTGCATGTGTGAGCAATTTTAAAATAAAATAAAGCATATTTAGTCATAGCTCATGAATCAATAACACTTTTAAACATTAAAACATCCTAAGTCGACAAGGCTATCTAACATGCCAAAACGAAATGACCTCAAAATCAGCAGAATATTTCATCAACACCCCCAAACTTAGATTGCACATTGTCCTCAATGTGTAAAAGAACAATATAAAAGAGATAAAGAGGGTTGAGGAAACTTCACCAGTTATAAGATTGCTGAAGGATGCTTGTAATGAACTTAGACTTGTGACCTTCTTGTATACAATTTATCCCCAAACTTGTTGAGAACCATGGATGGCCAGGACTTCGAAGATCTTGACCTACAAAAAATTGTATCACTCAAAAGGTGATGATGAAAGTATTAATCACAAGTAAATGCCAAAATAAAAAGATAAGGGTAAGAAAATCGGGTAGACTTCCAACAAGAGTTTGTTTAAAGTCTTTAGCTCGACTTTTGGGCATGATCACTACGGGTTGGAAAAAGAATGGATGATTTCTCTTTTAAAAAACCACCTCCCAAGTAAGGTTTTAATCGTTTCCCATAACATCAAAGTTCCCATTTTCTTCTTAAAAAAGCTCAACCGCTCTGTGTGGAAATTCTGCAATACTGTAAGGTCCCGACCACCTAGAGTTAAGTTTTTTAGGGAACAACTGGAGCCGAGAATTGTAGAGAAGAACTTCTTGTCCAACAAAGAACTTTCGATTCACAATGTGCTTGTCATGCCACTTCTTTTGTCTTTTCTTTGTAGATTCAGGCATTTTCATAGGAATCAAGGTGGGGTTCATCAAGTTCATTCGATTGAAGTAATATTTTCTCATAGGCCAATTTGACATCAAAATTCAAAGCTTTCATCACCTAATAAGCTTGATGCTCAAGTTCAATCGGGAGGTGGCAAGCTTTCCCAAACAAGAGACAGTGATGAGACATACCAATAGGAGTTTTGAGGCGGTGCGGTAGGCCCATAATACATCATCCAAATTTTTTGGACCAATTTTTTATAGAGACATTCACCATCAACTCAAGAATCTTCTTCAACTCTCAATTTGAAATCTCTACTTGGCCACTAGTTAAGGGATGATAATGGATAGTCACCCCGATGCTTCACTCCATATTTAATCAATAGCGAGTCAAAGAGGCAATTACAAAAATGTTTGCCTCTATAATAATAGCTTGGGGGTGCCATAGCATAAAAAAAATATTTCATTAAAAAGTTTACCACCACCCTAGCACCATTAGTGGGCAAAGCCACCACTTCTACCCGCTTTGACACATAATCCACCGCAAACACTATATATTGATTTGAAAATGATAAAGGAAAAGGCCCCATGAAATTAATACCGCACACATAAAAATTTTCCACCTCCAAAATAGAATTCAAAAGCATTTCATGTCGCATGTGGAGACAAGTACGTGAACATCATTAAACAACGTGAGCCAATAAAAACTCGATTGTTGCATCTTTGATGCGGTTTTCATGGCACCAAAGTGACCACTATAAAGGGAAGATGACATTGTTCAAGGATTTTTTTTCCTTTCATCATTTGGCACACATCTCTTAATAATTTGATTTGGTCTCCTTTTGAATAAAAAGGGTCTTCCCAAAAATACTCCTTGATGTCGGAGAAAAACCTCTTCTTTTGTTGGTAGGAAAGATCTGATGGAGTGATGCCATTAGTAAGAAAATTCATTTAGCCTGTATACCACGGTACATGCGTGGTTTGGAGAATATGCTTGATTTGCAAGAGTTGTTCGTTTGGAAAACCTCATTTATCTTCCCATCAACCACTTTCTTGACTTGTTCAAGTCTTGACAAATTATCGGCTACAAGATTCTCGGTACCCCTCTTATCACGAATTCCCAAGTCGAATTCTTGCAAAAGAATGAGATAGAACCTAAATTTGTCGAATGCAAATACTACTGCTGAATCACTTTTTAGGCAGTGGCATAATTCAATTGGGAATCAGTTAAGGTCCGGCTAGCATAGTAGATAGCATGTAAGATTTTATCTCTCCTTTGTCCCAACACCGCCCCAACACCAATATCACTTGCATCACACATGAGCTTAAAAGGAAAGTCCTAATCCCGAGCCAAAATAATAGAAGCCATGATGTGTTTATCTTTAAGAGTGTTGAAGCCTGAAGACACTCATGAGAGAAATAAAAATGAATGTTCTTCTAAAGCAAGGAACAAAGTGGCTTGGTGATCTTCGAGAAGTTTTTGATAAACCTCCTATAAAATTCATCTTGTCCCAAGAAGCTTCTTATACCCTTCGCCGAGGTTGATGTAGGCAATTTCTTAATGACTCGTATTTTGGCTTTGTCGACCTCAATCCATTTTTGTGAAATCCAGTGACCTAGAACTATGTCTTTTTGAACCATAAAGTGACATTTTTTCCAATTAAGTACAAAATTGGTCTCTTTACATCTTGTCAATACCATAGACAGGTTCTTTAAGCATTCATCAAGTGAGGCCCCAAGTATTGAAAAATCATCTATGAAAACCATAAAAAAAATCTCAACCACGTCGGAGAAGATGGTCATCATGCACATTTGGAAAGTAGCGGGTGCATTGCAAAGACTACACGACATCCTCCTATACGCAAGCATTCCATATGGGCATGTAAATGTTTTCTTCTCTTAATCTTCTAAGGCTATAAGAATTTGATTATATCCCGAATATCCATCCAAAAAAAAATAGTAAGAATGTCGTGCCAACCACTCAAGAATTTGATCAATAAAAGGGAGAGAAAAATGATCTTTGTTGTTTATTGAACTTTCGGTAGTCAATGCAAACTCTCCACCAGGTCACCAACCTTCTTGGAATAAGCTCATTATCTTCATTTTCTACTATAGTGACACCATTTTTCAGTACAACTTGAACTGGGTTCACCCATGTGCTATTTAAGATCGAATAAATAATACTCCCATCGAACCACTTTACCACCTCGGCTTTTGCCACTTACTTTATATTCGGATTTAACTACCTTTGACGCTCCATTGATTGCTTAAATTCATCCTCCATGAGGATCTTGTGCATGCATAATGAAGGGCTAATCCCT
>CAIGRS010242018.1:0-13879 GCA_903798395.1 Fraxinus floribunda
AAATGAATGTAAAAATATAAGTTCAAAAAAGATATTTTACAAATATATTTCACAAGAAAGCCATCTTAGTTGTTTATGAATGCATAGTGAATTGGTATTTACAGCAGTCAAAATACCCAAAGTTTATCTCCAATAAGACGACCCTACCGGACATCTGTCACTGAACTGAACAACTAAACTAGCCATCATGCGTCAAAATCAGAACGATTAAAAAAATGATTGTTGGCAAACCGAACGTCCGCCTAGTCAACAAGACGTTCGGTTGCCTTTAACTTTGACATTTTTATTTTTTTTTCAAATTTAGACTTTTGAAGGAGCAAGTAACATTGAAAAAAAGATTAAAATATCAAGTTGAAAATTTTGGAAAAATATTTTTTTATGTAAGTGTTTTTTTTTAAATAACGTGCATAAAGCAATTTTGAGCTTTTATCATTTATTACTAAAGGTCAAAGTATTAGTACCTTTATATTTGAACTAAGTAGTCTAGTTTTTTATCTTGTTTCGAAGTTTGCCTCTTAGACTTTTCGTCTTGATCTTTCTTTGATGACATCTCTCATGCTCTTGATCTTGTTTTTCTTGACGTTTGTCTTTTAAACTCTCGTTTCGAATAATTTAACTTGAATGCTTAATTTTTACTTTGATCTTCATTTTGAGTCCGATTTATATGTTGATTTAGACAATGCTTGATTGATTTTAATATTGAACAATCATCATTCAAAATCAATTGTTAGAAACAATATTAATCTTGTGTGTTATGATCAAAACATTAAGGATGAAATCAATTATAGATCAACAACTTCCAACTGGGCTGTTAATGATATAATTGCATCAATATTATGAGTACCCGTTGTTTTCTACTAGACTGATTTTCTACTATTATTTTATACACTCATATAAATTGTCTATGGGCATGTTCATCATTGATCATCCAGCTGAAGCGTCGACCATGTTATGATATTCAATAGGCAGTCTAAATAGAAGATGAAGACCTAGGCATGTTTAGGAATGTCTAGATTGAAACACTTTCTAAAGTAGTCCTTGAATCTTTCTCGTGCTTTTAGATAGCTCTTGAGATATTTCTGCTTCAAAGCGCGTATCTTATTTCTGCTCTATGAACTCAAGACGATGGAAAGAATTTCGAGGTAAATTTATATATCATATCATTCGAAGAGTGAGCATAGTCATTCTCTTGTGCTATCCTTTAAAGTTTGAGGGAATAGACACATTCGAAAAGCGTCTGCTGACATTCCTTGGTGACTGATTACCCCGCAAAGTTTAAAGGAGGTCTATATATGTTCATGCTGATTTTTAGTTGGCTTTTCGAAGCACTTGATATCTTCATGATTTTGAAACAAGTTCATAACATCTGGTCTAAGGTGGAAGTTGACCTATCCAAAAGAAAGATACATAATGGATGGTTGCACAGGAGAAGGTACGGGATTCACATAATCCCTAACTAATATTTGGTCATCGTTGGCAATTGCCCTCGACTGAACTGGTTGAGGAATGGTATCAAATTTTGAACCTGATTCTGATTTTGAATTTGATTTTCTACCATTCCTCTTACTTCTCTATGTTCACTCCTTCACTATCTAAAGTTTCTTTTGATCTCAGAATCTATCGAAATAAGCTCGATTTTCATCGGAATCTTGCATAAAGTGTTATTGCCTGAAACAAAAACTAAGGAATTAGTTCTTGATAAAACAAATAAAAACTTCAAATCCGATATAAACTAATAAACTCAAATTTTACTCTTTATTCCACAGAAACTGCACCAAAAACATGATTTTACAAATTTCACAAGTGTACGAGATCGTTACAAGCAAGGAAAATTACATCAGCGATCCCTAGTCTTTGAGTTTTTTGAAGACTTTACCTTAACTTTCAATTTATACCAGCGGAGGTCCCAAATCTTTGAGAAATTAGCAACTGGGGTCAAAATAGATGTTAACCATCCATTTGACCATTAGTTGACCCGAGAAGTTGATTTTGACCAAATTTAAAAAGGACAAAAGGTAAAGTTGCTATTTATCCACTAAAATAATTAAAACGAAATGAAAATAAAGGGAAATAAAAATATTCACCATCTCCCTTTCCCATCCCATCCCACCCCACCCCACCCCATCTCACTACAAAAACTAGAAAATCAGCTGTCCACGGTCACCAGCAACACGTCGTCCCACCATTCATGGCCACCACAAATATCAATAAGCACTCATCTCCTTCTCATTTTCCTCCACCTCCAACCCCACCTTTGCTACCAAGGGCCCACAGCCACCATCACCAGAAGTAGCAAAGCCATAAGTTTTTGAGTAATTTTTCTTTTTTGGGTGTTTTGAAGGAGAACTTAGAACGGGCATTGATGCAACAAAACAATTACATTGAAGTATATGATGCTTATATGAGTGCCTTTTTTATTGCAAAAGACAATAACAAAATGTGCAATTTGGGCATTTGTTTGATGAAAATGAAATGGGAGGAAAACAAATGATATCTTCTGCTGAGCCAGTAAATAAAATACGAAATTTGGCATCCTCAATGGAGAAAAAAAAAAAAGATAAGTGGATTTGCTTCCTGGCATGAGGATTTTGAGAATGCAATTTGATAATTTTTCATTATGTTCGAGGTTTTCGTTTTGAAATTGGGTGATATTATTTGTGTTTTTGCTTGAAATTTGTGGTAGCAGTTATGGTGATTTGTGATAGTCGTGATGGCCTTGGGAGGTGTGGTGACTTATTGGTGGATAGCGATGGTCGGCCATGGCTGAAAATTAGTGTTGTTGGTTTAGGGTGATAGAGAAGATGAAGATGGGTGGGGATGGGGTAAGTTTTTTAAAAAATTTCAATATTTGAAAATATGCAAGTTGTCATTTTACCTTTTCATTTTGGTCAAAATTGGTCAAAGTTTACTTTTTTGGTCAACTAACAATCAAATGGATGGTTCTCTATTTAGATCCCCAACTACTAATTTCTCAAAGGTTTGAAACCTCCTTTGGCAGAAACTAAAGGCCAAGTTCAAAGATTAAAGATCGCTGTTGCAATTTTTCCTTACAAGTAATAAATGTAATGAGTAAAGTATCTTCCCTTAAGGAATAAATTCTAATTTAAGTGTATTAGTTTTCTATCAGATTCAAATTATGTAGCACACAAGAGATTACATTGTAATTATTCTAAGTTATTCTAAGAATTATGTGAAAAGCGTTTGTTTGCATAAAATTATGGAATGATTTTATTGGGTTTCGAATCTATCTATTGTTATCTATTTTCAGTTTTCAATTATATAGTTTAGTTTCATTCATGTATTATTGAAAATTGACAATCCTATTGTACTAACTTTTTTCCAAGATAAGTTTATTTTATTCTAAACTCAATCTGATCATATTCCTAATCCAAATTCGTATGAAGGAAACGCATTCAAACACACAATTATCAAAGATATTGCACACGCCATACATGCTATTCTTAATATATATTGTCTGTGGGTTAATCATGGAGTGTTCTATTTATTGTGAGCCTCCCAACACTACAACAAGAAACTAATTATTTAAGTGGTGCGCAACCATTTAAATAATACAACAAGCATGCATAATTATTCAAGAAAAAGAAGATTACTAAACCACTCATCTTTAAATTAAAAATAAATAAACAAATAATTTATTTTCATCCAATATGAATTAGGATCTAGCCTAACATAATTATAAATGAATTATACAAGAATAATGAAAAGACATCACCCGGATTGCAAAACAATATAAGAATCTTGATGGAGAATAAATATCTTGATCTTGATCTTGAATCCACACCTTGAATCTTCAAATTCTTGTATAGATTATCTTGAATTTCTTGTCAGCTTTGATCTTCTCTCTTAAAATATTATAATTTTGCCCCATCTTCTTAACGAATTTTTTAGTATAGATGTCAATTAAGAAGCTAGACATAGATCTTTTCAATTGGTGCCCATGTTTTGTATATATAGACATCAAAAGCTAGGTTAAAATTGTGTCCCATTTGAGTTTCAAAAGAGTTTGTATCACAAAAGGAAAGTTTCTTTCGCATATGGCCAGAAGGTGTTGCGCATGAATGGTATAAACCATTGCGACGGCAACAATATGTACCATGCGCTTACATGGTTATATCTCTAAGCAGCTATCAGTATTTTTGTCATATCTTGCTCTTTCGATATCCAATTGAAGTAATTCGAAGTGATTTAGAAATTTAACTAAAATGGATATAATTACTATAGAAATATTCAATTTCTAATTCGAATGTTTGTTATACGAAAAATGGGTTTCAATTTATGGCTAAGAATTTAGAGCATAACTTGTGCGACTGAAAATCTATTGGTAAAAAGATTTTGATTTGTCTTTCAATGCTTCACTCATTTTACTTTTAAATGCATTCAATTGATTCCATGTGATCTTCCATTATCATTTTATGCTCCGAATCAACTAATGGATATTTGCAATTAGGTCCCTCAACTTAGGATTGTTTTCTATTTTCATCCGTTTTCGTTCATTTTTTCAGTTTAGCTTCCAAACATTGATTTTCGACTAATAAATAATAAACACACAATATTAGGCCATAAGTAATGAAAAGAATTCCTAAATATCCATATATAAATGCCTAGAAAAGGGTATAAGATACGCTTATCATTTGTAATAGGATCGAACGATGTTTCGTTCTGTTAGAGATAAATGTTTCAAGATTTCTGTTCCACCAGATCCATAAGAATCGGCAAGCTGATCCACTTGTGTTATCTAGTTTAAATTTCTATTTAGATTCTTAGCTAGACTTTTGAAATTCAAATACCGTGTATACCTCTATATAAATCAATACACACGAGAGATCTGGTGTCAAGAATACTAGACTCCCTTTCTTATTCTAACTTGGTATCAGAGCCATTTATTGCTCATGCAAAATTGGTCCATATGGCCTCATCTAATTCCACTTCTACTTCATCTTTTATTATTCCAAATATTACCTCACTAGTTTCTATCAAACTCAATGGAACAAATGACTTGAATTGGATCACTCAATTCACTCGTGCTTAGAAGCCATGACTTATTAGACATTGTTGATGGGTCTAAGGTATGCCCTATTCAATAACTTGTTGATTCCACTAGGAAATCTACTTCTGATCTAAATCTAGATTATCTGGCTTGGCAGAAGAAAGATCAATTTATTTTAGCATGGTTAAATGCCACTCTCAGTGAGAAAATCCTGTCCACAGTTTATGGACTTACAACCTCTAAGATGGTTTGGACCACTTTAGCCACCAGATTTGCTCATCAATCTTGATCTCGCATTTCTCACTTCAAAATACAACTCCAAACTTTACAGCAGGGCACTAAATCCTATTCTGACTATTTACTTCTGGCCAAGAGCTGGTCCGACCAGCTTACAGCTGCAGGTAAACCTATTGATGAGGAAGATTTAATTTCCTATGTCATTAGTGGTCTCAACTCTACCTATAATCCCTTTATCACCTCACTTCATTTTGCAACCAGAGACAAATCCATCTCTTTTGATGATCTCCAAACTGAATTACTCATGATCAACTGCTTGACTCTCGGACCAAAACACTTCCCAGTGATGGCACTCAATTTGCCTCCTTCACAAAATAAACCAAAGGTTCCATATGGCAAGAAACCAAAAGTTTTCAACCAGCAAGCCAAGCATTCCTCATACTCTCGACTCACTCCTAACTCCAACTCTAACCAAAACTCTCCTAAACCTCAATCCTTTGGCAGCCCTTTCCCTTCCCATAAATTCCCACCATGTCAAATCTGTGGAAAGACCAACCATCAAGCATTAGATTACTATCATAGAATGGACTTTAAACTGAAACAGAAATCAGATGGAAGTATTGATCGTTACAAGGCCAGATTAGTGGCAAAAGGCTTTGATCAAATTGATGGGATGGACTTTACTGAGACTTTTAGTCCAATCATTAAACCAACAACAATTAGATTAGTGTTGGCACTAGCTGTTCAGCACAACTAGTTTATTAGACAACATAATATCTCTAATGCCTTTTTGCGTGATTTTCTTGAAGAAGAAGTGTATATGGAACAACCTAAAGGATTTGAGGATCCCCATTTTCCTAAACATGTGTGCAGGTTACACAAGTCCATCTATGGACTGAAACAAGTTCCTCGAGCTTGGTTCTTGAGATTGTCCCAAGTATTACTTGCTCTCGGGTTCAATGGCTCAAAAGTTGATTCTTCACTTTTCACATTTCACCATAACAACATTTCTATTTTTGTGCTCATCTATATTGATGATATCATAGTTGCAAGCAACTCTTCCTCTACGATTGATCACCTCATCAATCATCTTGGTACTGACTTTCCTGTAAAGGATCTCGGCCCTCTATCTTATTTCCTTGGTATTCAGGTCACAAGCACTTCAGAAGAGCTCCATCTCAGCCAAGAAAAATATGCAATGGACTTATTACATCGTACCAAAATGGCTAGAGCTAAACCAGTTCTGATCTCTCATATAGTGTGAATCAACTTTGTCAATTTCTCTATTGTCCAACTACTGATTACTTGGTGGCAGCTGAACGAGTCTTGAGATACATAAAGGATACCTTACACTATAGACTCAATTTTGGCAAAGGCACACTTCACCTTAATGGCTTTTGTGATTCAGATTGGGCAAGTTCTCCAGACGATAGGAAATTAACCTCAGGCTATTGTATATATCTTGGTCCATATCTTATCTCCTAGTCAGCTAAGAAATAACCAGTTGTAGCCCGATCAAGTACTGAAGCGAAGTACAGATCTATGGCTTTCGCAGTGGCTGAACTGTACTAGATCAAAATGCTTTTACAAGAACTCCACATACCACTCACGGCTGCTCCCTGTTTATGGATGGACAATGTTCGAGCTCTAGCTCTCTCTTCTAATCCAGTCTTTCATGCTCGTACTAAACACATTGAAGTAGATTACCACTTTATTTGAGAAAAGATCTTCAATAAAGATATCCAAGCTAGATATATTTCTACAGCTGCCCAACTCGCTGATATCTTCACCAAAGGTTTAACTTCATCTCGGTTCCTATTACTTCGAGACAAGTTGATGCTTTGTAACCTCCCAATCAACTTAAATGGGGATGTTAAAGATAGCTGTTCCACCAGATCCAGAAGAATCGGCAAGCTGATCCACTTCTGTTATCTAGTTTAGATTCTTAGCTAGACTTTTGAATTCTTAAACTTATCTGTTGATGTAATCCAAATACCATGTACACCTCTATATATATCAATACACACTAGAGATCTATATCAAGAAAACTAGACTTCCTTTCTTATTCTGACTCGTTCTACCGTGTTGGTAAAAATAGGGTTTTTTTTTTGAAAATTGGCAGAATTTCATTCTTTGATTGCTTGAGCACCCCCTATCTTTTAATTATACGTCAATTGAAGAGCATGGGGTAATGTTGTTTCATCGAGAGGTCTCCAACAAGGCCGTTATCACCCAATTTATTTCTTCCTTGAGTTGATGCCTTTTACAGGTTTACTACGTTAGGCAGAGAATGAAGGTTACATAATGGAGATGCAATGCTCCAATGGGGATCGAGAATCAGACATTTATTTTTTACTGATGACTTCATTATTTTCCTTTGGGCTAAACAGATGGATTACTTTATTGGATATTACAGCCTTTCATGAAATAGCAATAGAACAATGTATAATTTTTTAGAAAACTTTAATCATCTCTAGTCATAATGTTCTGATTGCAGATACAAACACTATCCCGCATCTATTTGAAATTCAAAATGCAGGGATTTTTGATACTTATCTAGGTCTACCATCAATAGTAAGATGTCATATACGGAAAATCTTTTCAATTGAAGAGAATGTTTGGAAAAGTGTGCACGGATAGGGATTTTGATTATCTTCATCGAGATGAAGGGAGTTACTTAGAGATGGCAACGGGGCTGGACACTCCCACCCCGTCCCGCCACTCTCCCACCCATTATTTTTTTTCCCAGTTAACTATTTTTTTTTTTAATTTTTTTGTAATTTGTATTTAATTTTTTTTATTCTTCACGGGGGTTCAGGGCGGCAATCCCGGCCCCGCCAACCCGTTGGGGCGGGTTTTTTCGCCCCATTAGGAGCTGGGCATGGCGGGTTTTTTTGCCCTCTAAAGTTACTCCTTAAAATTAGTTATACAATCAGTTGGAAAAATATACCTTAAGTATTTTTACATATATATATATATATATATATATATATTGATTTTTAAATGTCTAGAACATGCACCAAAAATGTGAATAACAGGATGCAGTCCAAGAAAGCAGTCGGTTCTAACTGACTCGATGGTGGATATTTTCAATAGATTTCAGTGGCTGCAGATTTTAGGATTTTAACACCCAAAGTAGGATGCAATCTATGGTTTCCATATTGAAGCTAACACGGATTTTATTTCCTACCTTCCTAGATATTATTTGATAAGTCAAATTATTGAAGGAAAAATTAGTTTAAATATTAAACTTGCCTTAAATTTATTAATTGCAATATCAAATAAATCTTATATGATTCTATTATATACTTACTCTGTTTTAAATCTTCAATTTTAGGCAAGTTAATTTCGTGACATGGCAATCATTTTACATAAGCAAGAAATCAAGGAACGAGATACAGCTTTGAGAAATTAGAAATTCCATCCTGAACTAGCACCCGGTGATATACATAATTGAATGATCTCTTAGCAAACTGTTCTTCTTCAATAGAAATTGAAGAAAAAAGAAATTGAGCTTGGGTGTATAATCCTACTCGAAGATCAGATTACTTGGCGTGAGTTAAGATTTGTGAATCTTAATCCAACCAATGGATGCGATCGAATACAAAAGTAAAATGTGATAAAGTCAAGACCATATGATTTGATTCCATTTTCCCAATAAGTGTAAAAAAAAATATATATATACAAAGGAGTTGTTCTTCAATTATTTTTGATAATTTTGCGAAATTATAAAATCAAGACTATTGTATTTTTTATTATTTGATTGTAGATTATTTTACCCATGGCATGGGACCCGTTGATGTTTCCCTTAGGGGTTTATCACATTATATCTAGTGTCTATACCTGTTGATTTCCACAATTGAGTAAATCTCGTTTAACACTAGTAGATATGTCGTCTATATGATGTAGTCAGAACTACTTTAACAATTGTTTGTAGGATATTATGACTACCTGTCTCGACTGGGTAATTAGGAAAATATTTTTAATTAACTAGGTTTAAATATTTTCACAATCTATTCCAACTATCTCATGAGTTTGTTCAAATTACTAGCCTAGGTTTATAAGGATTTGTGGTGCCAAATTGGATGTCAGAAAATACCATTGATCAATTGGAAATAGTTACGTGAAGCATTAATGGTTTAAAAAGTAGTTTTTTTTATATATATTTTATCGGACTAAATGAGCAAATAAAACAATTTTTAGTTGCATCTTAGCATATGAGAAAAACTATATGCATGGGTGATTTTTCAATTCCAGGCGACAAAAAAAAAAAAAAAAAAAAAAAATACAGAAAAACAAAAACAAAAGTTTTGGGGGCCTGGGGGTCGAGACCCATCATTTGGGGGGTGGAGGGTCGATCCCTTTAGACAAAAACGAGCATAACTTTTTGTACAGATGTCAAAATTGAGATACATAAAAGGCATTTGAATCCTAATTCGATCAGATTTACAATGATAATATATATATGAAAGAGCAAAGTTTGTTAATATTCATAAGGCATAATCTTTGTGTCATGTTGATGTCATATATACTAATTTTAATTTTTTTAATTTTTCCCCTCAAGCACTACGTAGTTTTCTTCTCACAGGTCAGGGTTTCTCCACACAAGCTCTCATACCTCTTCACTTCTATCTTTACACAACCATTCAAGACTTGTCTTTTCTTCTTCTCTCTTTACTATTTGTTGTTTAATTTCACCTGTCTTTTCTATTTGGATTTCCTTAGATCTTATTTTCCTCTCTTTTGTTTTCTCTATCTACTTCTCAGATCCCCTTTCACTTTCTCTCAATCGTTGTTCTTACTGTCCATTTGAAATCAATCCATAGGTCACAAAATTACATATTATTTTTATTACGATTCAATCATCTTGTATTCCCTTCGGTGAACATTTTTTCTTTAGAGCTTCTTCATTTCTTTATATGATTGGAACCCTATCTCTAAAACTTCAATCAATGCCATCATGTTCGCTTCTTCTTTTCTTAAATTCCAAAAACCCTACAATTGTTGTAATCAGATATGCGTTTTTAAATCTTCTATTAGGTGTGTTATTTATGTCCACCAATGATGAGGAAATGTTGCCATAGATTTTAAAATCTTTTTGAACCGTTTGTTTGGATGTTCAAATGAAATATTGGTTCTATTTTGGCGTATGTGGCAAGATCAAAACCAGTTATAGAAACTAGAATTTAGAACTTTAGTTAGTTTGGTTATTATATTTGAATAAAGAAAATGAAAGACTGTAATGCAACTAAATCAAAAATTAAACTATTAATCAATTTGGATTGTGTTTTTCTAGAATTCGTGGTAAAAGGATCAAGTCTCATTGTTATATTTCTCTATTTCTCGATGGTTTGGAAGGGTTTGTAAGAAGTGTGCATATCATTGATCTTCAACTTTCATGTGTTTTTTTCTTGCAAATAAATTATTGTATGATCGATCTTTTGACTTTTTGTTAGCAATCATTTCATTAACTTTTATTATTATTTTTTTGGCTATATTAAAAATTAAATACCCTTTACTTATTTATTTTTTATCTCAGCACACACAATCTTGGAGTTGTCTTTAGTACCATTTGAAANTTAACTTTTATTATTATTTTTTTGGCTATATTAAAAATTAAATACCCTTTACTTATTTATTTTTTATCTCAGCACACACAATCTTGGAGTTGTCTTTAGTACCATTTGAAATCTTATGCTAGGTTAAGTAGCTGGCAAATGAGTATCTATTGAGCAAGTGAAACATAAGGAATTTTTTCACTTTGCAGAAGGAGCCATCATAGGGTTGAAAATCAATACTGATATTCGGAGGTACTCATAAATATTGAATTTTCTTCCATTTTTTTCTACATCGTGTATCCTTGAGGTATGTGATAGATTTGATATGATTTTAATTTAGGAACATTATCATGTTGTGGATTCCTATGTTAATTGGAATATATGCTGTATTACTAGATAATTACTCATTTTTCTCGAGTGGAAGCTTTTTTACCCCGAGAAGAATTTGCCTAAGGTTTAACATAATGAGGTCATTCCAAGTACAACCCTACTATTTTTCTCAGAATTATGTTGCATTTGTGACATTGATAAAATTTACTTTTTTGATATCCGAGATGACTTTCTCCGATGAATGCTAATAACTGCAAATGATGAATGTATTGTATTTTCTTATGAGTTTTAGGAAGGCATTTCATGACAAACTTACAAATAAAATATAATTTTACTCCATGTAATTAAAGGGGTTATTATGTTAATAGGTTTTTTTAAAGTAGGTTATATATTTCTACAAGTTTTGTAAGTGGTACTAAATGGAATCAATATATATTGCTTGCTCATGGAATTAATGATTCTTGTTATTAGATAAATGTCTCTTTCTGTGTATTTATAAGCCGAATTCCTATTGGAGCTGGGGGCGTTGGACTTCATAGTCTGTACAATTTTTGATGTATTTGACATGACTGACTCAGGAAATCAAATTTCTTCTTTGGTAGCTGATTATCGAATCTATTATGGTGGGGGAGGGGGGAATGCTAACTATACGGCCAAACAAATGCCGACTTGTAGACATTTTTCCATCTTTATTTTTTTACTGTCTATCACTCTACCTTCTCTGTTGACTTCAAAAATAATTTTATCGTTATAGAAAGTATTTTTGAATAATCTTTTATTTGCTAAAAGTTTGTTATCGTATGTGCAAACCTTAATCTCAATGCTGCATTTGAGGTGAACTTTATTTTCTTTTTCTATTATTATTTATTTGTTTTATGTTTCATTCTTGTTTTGATCCCAATGTACCTCTAGGTCTGAATTTGGTTTCATCTATAGCATTTATCATTCTCTTGATTAAATTTGTTTATGATATGTGTCTAGGGTTGTAAAATGACTAAGCCAGTTGAACTTTACTTGAGATTGACTCATACATGGCTTGTTCAAGCTTATCTTATTAGATAAAGGAGATAAGCTAATAAATGATTGATGAATGAAGTAACATGCAAATAACAAAGTTAATTAAATTGAACTCATTTTTAACTCTACAAAATTACTTGCTTGAGATTGGTTTAGAGATAAACAAGTCAATCTTATGTTGTATTAAATACTCAGTGGGCTAACACTAACTTAGATCAATTAATTTGTGCTTCTATACATGTCAAGACTAGACGTTTTGTTTATTTATGTTTCAATTTTGTTGATAATTATCTCTTTTATGGTGGGTTTTCATAATTAATTATGGTTTACGTTTTCCTCCTTTGTCCTTTTTCCCATTAATGATATTTTCATATTTTCTTTGTAGCCTTTAGGTTGAGTCGGTGTTAAACAAAGAAAATTTTACATTGGAAGAGCTTCTGGATGAAGAAGAGATAATACAAGAAGGAAAATTATTAAATAATACCTCATAAATTTGTATGAGACTTTTACTTTTCAGCTGCATATTTCTGTTTATTAGTCTTGTCATCTATGTTATGGGCGTCTTTTTAATGAGTCATGGTTCCTTAGCAATCACACCATTGCCATGACCTGTTGGTTTCACTTTTAGTTTTGAAGTTTTGTGAAGATAATGTGAAATTTTATTGGTGTTTAGTTTGAGAGATAGAGCTCAGGTTGAACAGTTGTTACACTACATCGTTCAGGAGTCTTCAAATGATGCAGATAGCAAACAAATGTTTAGAAGTCAAATCGTTTAAGTTTTCAAATCAAATTTATTTTTCCCCAAACCTGGTCTTATAAACATGAAGTATTAATTTGATTTACTTGGTTATTGATTAGTCACTGCAATAGGTCAAAAAATCATGATTTATGTCAAGGATATGCACACTGGATATAACAAAAAAAAGTTGGAACTATTACATATCCTTTGATTTCCAATAGCAATCTTGGAACTCTTGCCCCGCAATTTTCCATTGATTCTAGGTATGAGGTTAAGTAACATTGATTATGGGCATGAGGTTAAGTAATAATTTTGAAATAGATTATCATTTTAACAAAATCACTTGGAAAAAATATAACAGGAATTGTGAAACAAATACCACATCCATTGAGGTATTGTGCTAATTCAACGTTCTATGGTTTAACTTTGACGAGAAATACCACAACGATTGATGTATTATGCACATATCATTAGTAGGGTATGCTTTATTATTTAATTGAACTTGATGGTTGTTCATCAGGTTATTCACTTTATTCATTTTTGGTAAAAGATAAAATAAATAATGTAGTAGTCAAAATTATCTATTAAAATTCTGAAAATCCATGATCTGGCTTTGTTCATTTTGTCTAGAGGAAAATCCAAGACTCTATTCAATTGACAATGTCATTTTCACTTCTTTGTCTCTTAAAAATTCAAACAAAACTTTATTTCTTGCTTCATGAATATGGATTTGGTTGTTGAGAGAAATAATTTCAGTTCTCGTATATCAAAAGGTATGTATTGTTGATTTTTGACTGCTATAAGTTGTCGACTTTCACTATATCATAAATTTATGCATTTGTTTCTGGTATTTTATTTTTGTTCTAAAAGATGAGATGTCCTTGTTGAAGATCATCCCTTGGCATATTTGTTACCATCATTTTGACATTTTAAATCTGATGAATGAAAGTTTTAAAGGTTTATACTGAATTGATGGTAAGTGTAGGTGTT
>CAIGRS010242039.1:0-17871 GCA_903798395.1 Fraxinus floribunda
AGTCGCCGGAGCAGTGGGGTGGATCAATTATATTATATTACAGTTAAATATTTAATTTAATATATTAATTGTAAAATATAATTAATTAATTCATGGAAAAACCTGAGTTTTGTAAATTTAAACATTGGGACCTGATTTTTAATTTCATGAAAGATAATACCTGACCCATGAATTTTTCCCTATAATGTTCCTGCTTAAGAGGTTGCAAGTGTCCTCGGGAAAGAGGTTCATGGTTGAGTTTGGGTTCGAAGATTTTGACCATGTCCCACACTTTTTATCCTGGTATTTTACGACTAAATATTAACATTTCCACATTTTTCCTTTTTACGTCGAACCAATGGGTTATATCCATGTTTACTTAGATCATTTACATGGGTTCAATTAGGGCTGGGCATTGAAACCACGACCCGAAAACCCGACCAGGCCCAACCTGAAAACGGGTCGGTTCGAGTCGGTTTAGGGATAATACGGGTCGGGTCGGTTCGGGTAAATGTAAAATAATATTGGGTCGGGTCGGTTCAGCAAAACCCAACCCACTCTCTGCAAATCTCCTTTTTATGCGTTGGGCACCCGTTTTTTTTTTTTTTTCAACAGTAGTTTACATTACATGTGGGGCCCCTTGTACTTATTTCTGTCAATGGCTCTGATGTTATCCAGAAAAAATTGGAGTTATCCCCATTATGCCCTTATTGTTTGCCTTTCAAAAGAAGTGGTATTGGGCAAAATGGGTAAAGTAATGCAATGGTCAAGTCTATGCTCTGACACGAGCTATAGTCTTCTGCTTTTTGCCATAAATTTACTATAGGAAAATGAGTTTTCTTTGAAAGAATGAGATTCAAACGGGATGTGTGAATTCATTGCAAATCTCCACTAAGCAAATCTTCTCTGCAAAACTACAAGTCCCACTGTGCTTAGCGACACAGGCGCCTTATACTCGGTCCAACTTCAACTTCACGGCGGAACCCGCCACGACCACTACGAACCTGTCCCTTTTGACCCCCCCCTGATGGCTGACATCGAGCGCCACCGTGAGGACAAACAATGGTAGCACAACTACTTCAGATCCACCATCCTGAGTTGCTGATTCCAGCAGAGTCGACTCACCAGGAGGCTCCCAGACAAGAGTCCCAACCCGAGTGGGAGGACTTCATGAATATCGAGGACTACGTGAATGATGAGGAATAGTTTAATGTTACCAACAGGTTGGTGGTTTTGCTCCCCAAGATCGATGTGGGCCCTACGGATGGGTGGAACTTGCAGCAGAGCCAACGGGAGGTTTTTGCATTGGATTGAAAGGGAGATGGAGGTTCATGATATGAATAAACCTAAAAATCAAACAAAATAGAAAGGATAATTCTGCTTCTTACTGGATCCAACCCGAACCAACCCGAGTCGGGTTGGGTCAGTTTAGGGTAGGAGACGGGTCGAATCGGTTTAGGGTAGGGCCCAAAACCGGTTATTGCGGTTCGGGTCGGTTTTCCGGTCGGGTCGGGTCATTTTGGGCCATTGCCCACCCCTAGGTTCAATCCAAAATATAATACTGATATTTAGGGCACAANGGTTATTGCGGTTCGGGTCGGTTTTCCGGTCGGGTCGGGTCATTTTGGGCCATTGCCCACCCCTAGGTTCAATCCAAAATATAATACTGATATTTAGGGCACAATCTACTCTAGAGAGAGAGAGGCTTAAATTTGAGTCATATGTACATACTAATTTTCTTATCCTCACAAGTGCCACTGCATTGGCTCTGTAATCTCGTCCAACCAATTCATAATCCACTCACCAATTATCGCCCCTAAAACAGATTCCACCCCTTCAGTTCTTCTCCCACTCGTTGCTCTCTCACTTTTAATATCATTTGATCACCTTTTTCTTTGGTTTTTACATAGATTCAATCATGGCTGCTGCAGTAAGTGCTGCAGTCTCTCTTCCATCCTCCAAGTCTGTTTCTCTTCCAACTAGAACCGCCACTTTTTCCCCAGAAAGAATCAACTTCAACAAGGTATGATTACTATTACCATTCGCATATGACCTTTATATGGACTTGTTCGGAACTGACAAGGAATTTGGCTTAAATTTGCAGGTGCCCTTGTACTACAGAAATGTGTATGGTGGTGGGAAGGTGATCAGAGCGCAGGTCACTACAGAGGCTCCTGCCAAGGTCGAGAAGATTTCCAAGAAACAGGAAGAAGGTGTAGTTGTCAACAAATACAGGCCCAAGGAACCGTACATTGGCAGGTGCCTTCTCAACACGAAGATCACTGGCGATGATGCCCCTGGAGAAACCTGGCACATGGTCTTCACCACTGAGGGTATTGTTATATGCATCAATTGTCTGTTCCAGGATTTGTGTTGTATTGATTGATTCTCGGTGTTTTAACTAATAATCTGCTGATATGATTTTGGGCAGGAGAGATCCCTTACAGAGAAGGTCAATCCATTGGGGTTATTGCAGACGGTGTTGACAAGAATGGGAAGCCTCACAAGCTGAGGTTGTACTCAATTGCAAGCAGTGCCCTCGGAGACTTTGGAGACTCTAAGACTGTAAGTTTTCTATTAATTTGTAGAGCCTTGCTACATGTACATAATTTTGTGTATATCAAGGTGTCCACCCCCTCACATGGGGGTAGGCCACTTGAAGATAATATTTTTTATTCAAGTGGATCCTATCCTCATGTGAGAGGGTGGATATCTCGATGTACAAAAAATTATGTACAAGTAGATAAACTCTAATTTGTATACCTATGCATTAAAATTATCATTTTCCCCCCCTTTTTGGCACTTTTAAGGATTCATTTAGCTGTTTCAACCAATCTTCATGCAGGTCTCTCTGTGTGTTAAAAGGCTCGTTTACACCAACGACCAAGGAGAAATTGTTAAAGGAGTTTGCTCAAACTTCTTGTGTAAGAACTCAATTTTATATATGCAGAAACTCAACAAACTAGTATGTAATGTATGTTGAACCACCCCATCTAAAAGCTAGACATGTTAGAGAGATGACAATCTTGTTTATTTAAATTATGTCTTCAACAGTGAGACCTGAACTCAACAACACTAAATGCTCTAATACCATTTCGAGTCATCCAAAAGCTTTAACTGTCACTGAGAAGACTATTTATTTAAATCGTGTCTTCAACGACATAAACATGCATATCCTATCATTTCTCAGATTAAAGTTAATAGTTGGGTTAAGCAACTTTTCCTAAGAACCATTTTATCATTTTAGACTAGAATGCTTCAGGTTGTATCACAGCGTGACCTGAAATCCTCTGAATTCCAGGTGACTTAAGACCTGGATCTGAAGTGAAGATAACTGGACCTGTTGGGAAAGAAATGCTTATGCCAAAAGATCCTAATGCAACTATAATTATGGTAATAATATGCTTAATTGCATTATTCCGTTACTGTATAAAGCAGAAAAAGAATTTCTACAATATGTTATAAATGGAATATATATCTATCCATTTGTAGCTTGGCACTGGAACTGGAATTGCCCCTTTCCGCGCATTCTTGTGGAAAATGTTCTTTGAGAAACATGACGACTATAAGGTAGTTCCTAATCCGTTGAGATATCTTCATTAATATATGCATAGGTGATCTTTCTTAATTTTAACTTAAAATGGTTGACATTTTTTATAGTTCAATGGTTTGGCATGGCTTTTCTTGGGTGTTCCCACGAGCAGCTCACTGCTCTACAAAGAGGTAAACATCACATCTATACTACATGCTACAACCACTTGGTGGCAAAACTAACTGAAAACCGCACTCGAGTTGAAATCTGTTACATTATGCAACAAAAATGATATTGAAAAATGGAGTAGAAAAGAGAAGTCCTTTTTTTAGTTTTTACGATTGTAAATGGTATAGAAATTAGCAATTTCATGATAATTTTTATGACTTCCTCTGTGATGACCATCCGTACCTATAAAGAACACTAGACTGATCAAATGGTAATGGTGGGCAGGAATTTGAGAAAATGAAGGAAAAGTTTCCGGATAACTTTAGGTTGGACTTTGCTGTTAGCCGAGAACAAACCAATGAGAAAGGTGAGAAGATGTACATCCAGACTCGGATGGCTCAATATGCCGAAGAACTATGGGAATTGCTCAAGAAAGATGACACCTATGTCTACATGTGTGGACTGAAGGGTATGGAAAAGGGAATTGACGACATAATGGTTTCATTGGCTGCTAAAGATGGTAATTTTAGTACCTGTCTGATATAATTTTTGTTTCACTTAGTCTCCTCCTTCCATACAAGTGTTTGCATTTTGCATAACAAATAAGCATCTCCCATGCTTAAGTTAGAAACAGCATGAAGAGAATAGTATGAAATGAAAAGAGTTGTAGTACTAATTTTTTCCATCCCCTTTCTGGTTTAGGATGCTCGATATATATCTGAAATCGGTTGTCATTTGCCAGTGACCGACTTTATCAAGTTTATGAGTGGATAAAGTACATATGGTGCATAACACATGAAATGGAGAGTCAACTTAGTTAGTAAGCTGTTAAATCGGGCGTCTATGAAAGCTTGCGTTATAACGTTTTCATGTTCTGCTTTCGTAGGTATTGACTGGATAGATTACAAAAAGCAGTTGAAAAAAGCAGAGCAATGGAATGTGGAAGTCTACTAATGAATTCTACCTTTCTTGTATTGTACAAATATCAGCCAGCCAATGTGAGTTTATCTGTGCTGATGTAGATAGGCTACTTTCTTTTTGTAACTTATTTTCTTTTCCCAATATTCTTCTTTCATGATAAACCGTTGCACTGATGACCACTATGGAATTTTTCAGTATGGATCATGAAAAGATATAATAGTGAAACAGATTTTAAACTTCTGATTTTGTAACTTGTTCATATTTACATGCAGTTGTTAGTACAAAATAAGTCTGCTTAGCAATCAGATAGTACAATTCCAATTTTGCTCATAACTCCTATAACCCCAGTATCTTTACGTCCAAATTTGTCAGCAACTCCAAGCTAACTGGAAAAATCTGTAAATTTTGTGCAAACTGGTACAAAATGTATGTGCTTAGCAATCAAATAACGGGAGTTGGTGTAGAATTCATCACAATTTATTGAGGTGTTTTCAAAGAAATCGTTTAGGTGGATGTCTAATTGTGAATTTTCTTACCTGGAACGGATGAAATCGGGATGTTTATAAAAGGCATAACGAGTGGTAGGTCATGGACATCGAGTTCCAAGCTATACAAACATAGGATGTTCGGGTGAAGTCTTTGCGTGATAAAGTACATTATTTTAATTCTTCTAGACTAATAAGTAAAACAATTAAACTTTATACATACTGTTTGTTTAAGTTTTCAACAAAAAACATAATTTTCGAAATCATAAATATTATAATTATTTCGTAATTAATTCCTACAATTAGAGTAGATAAGAAACATAACCTAAATCTTGTATAACTCTTTGCCGTGGCGAATTGAAAGTCCCAGACGATTTTAAACATGAACTAGGCAGAGAGAAACAGAATGGAGAATGATGAATGTTTTGATTTTTTTTCCTAAATCATGCATGCTCCGATTTGGGACTTAAACAAGATGGGGTATGGGAATGTTCGTGGTTGAGTTTAGGCTAGGTTGGGATTTTTTTTTTTATTTTTTACGTTGGGAACAATTCATAAATAACCTGAAATAGTTACTTTTAATTATCTTTTATATTTTAATGTTTTACAATAATTTCTGTATCATTATGGTACATATATTTCGCCACCTCGTTTCCATCGTCGTTGTCGGCATCACTTGTAATATAATGTGTTACATACTTTTTGATACAAAATGGAAAGTATATTCTAGGCGTAAGCGGAATCAAATCAATTAAAGATCGAATATTTATTATTGCATTTTATTGTTTTTTGGTAAATTAGTGAATTTGTCTCCTTTTAAAAGGAAACCTTAGTTTTCCTTTTTAGTCATAATTTTCCTTTTCAATGTTATTTGGAACCTATAAAATGAGGCTCTTTGACTGTAAGAAGACATGCTTGAATATGAAATAAAACTACAATTTTTCCCTCATTTCTCTCCTCACTTCCTTCTTCTTTTCCGTTTTCACTCATTACAGTCGGCATCAATTTGATATCAGAGCTCGATACTATCCTTTTACCAAAATGTTTGTCTTACACGTGTTACAAACCCCGAAGAGTTGTCTTCTGTAGCAGTAAATAAACCCACAACCACCGCTACTCCGCTGCCTACGACAACCCAACATCCAAACAGCGAAGCCCCTCTTCAACATTAGCAGCAAGCAACTTGTTCTTGTTTAATTGTCTTTATTTAAAAAATTGTACCCAAAGCCCATCCACAACACTTCCCACGGCCACCCGCCATTACTCCACATAATACCACAACCACTTTTATCCACCCAAACAACAACAATAGGTCCCTGAGACCACACACCTTAGCCCAATTCCACAATCCAGCCCAACTCAATTTACTGGCCCACGACAATCAATATAGGGAAAATTTCGTAATTAAGAGAATAATTGTTACACATTTCAAAACTAAGAGATAAAGTTTAATATTTCAAAAATTAGATATTAATTAAGATTTAGCTATGAAATAATTAATTAAAAATATATTTTATTTATTAAATATATTAATGTCACAATTATACAATTTATGATCATAATTACATACTTGTATGTAATAACATCCGAAAATTATCAAATTAATTGGTCATAAATTATTGCTCGATCACAAATAAAAAAATTTACATGTTACAATTTATTCATCAATCACGGAATCAAAACTCTTATAGGTCACAATTTATTTATCAGTCATAAATCATAAATTTTATAAGTCACAATTTATTTAATATTCATAAATTATCAAATTAAGTAGTCATAATTTATTTTTCAGCCACAACTTAATAAATTGTAAGTCACAATTACATTATTTAGGCTACATATTATTTACTGATTACAGAATTAACCAATTTATTGGTCACAAACACCTCCACCCCATTCCATCCCATCCATGACCAACGCACCGTAGTCACGATCACTACCACCAACACCTCACCAGACTACCAACATCACCATCTCCCCACCATAGCCAACATCACAACCACCACCATAAAAAAATCAAATTCAAAATAATGTTATCGCACAACCAGGTCGCGACTTCGCAACAACCACAATGTCGTGCCGTCGCCACCGTCACCACCACCACCAACTAACCAAACCTCCAACAACACCCTCATCTCGCCGCCTCAGCCAACATCACAACCACCACCAACCAAATACCAAACACCAAAAATTAGATCTAAAATCAGAAAACGAGATGAAGACGGCGACTGAAAACAAGATGTCGAAAATCCAAACACAAACATCGCACCAACATCACAACCACCACCAACAAAACACAAAAAATAAGATAAAAAAAAAATCAAAGAACCGAATGAAGACAACGACCAGGAACTAGTTGTTGGAAAAACCAAATACCGCGAGTTCACAGTAGCGCCCAGAAGAATCGGGTCGTAGTGCCCAGATGCTACTTATCGATAATGAAGACAACGATTGGAAACATGATGCTTTAACTAATTTCTCACATCTTTGTCATGCATTAACTAATCCCTCACATCTATGTCTGAGGTTTATCGCTCGAATGTACGAGGCTTATGCTATTGTCACCGAATTGATTTTTCCTAGAATTGGCGATTAGTTATGGACCGATCCACTTGCTCACTCATCCTAAGGCAATCGAATTTCCTCTTTTTTGATGTGCTCCATATTGTCAAAACAACTCCAGTTGCTCACTAGCCCCGCAACCTCCTCTTTTCGGTGTGCCCCATGTTTTCAAATAAACTTGTGATTTTCATCCTAAGCTTGAAACTTTTATTACTCGTGTGTAGATTTCTTTCCTTATATTGCATGTTTATTTGCTTCCCAAGAGCTTTTTGTTTGCTTTGGCTAAAACTAGGGGGTTGTATTTAGATGAACTTGGAGTGTAAGCTCCTTTATAGGGTCTAGATTGAAAGTGGTGAGAACTGTAGTTTTTGAAAGTCTGTGATTTATGATAAGCTATCGGTATTTTGCTCTAGGTGTCGACATATGGGACATCTATTGATCAATGTATGGTCAGACTGTTCGTCCATGTTGAAATATGAAGAAGAGACTAGATTGATAGGAGAGAAAATGCGGGAACAAATTTGTCTCAATTCATTCAAATGAAAAACGTGAATGTACAAGGAAGAAGGCTGCCTATTTATACAAATTGTCAACTAACAAAAATCATGAAATGACATAAATATCTCTTATACTATTTTACACTTCAACACTTCTCCTCAAGATGGCAAGTGTATATTCAACACTCCCATCTTGCTAAGTAATGACGTGAATCTTGTTCTAGCCAAAGGTTTGGTCAGTACGTCTGCTAGATGTTGTTGAGAAGCTGTATATAGCATCTTCACCTCATTAGCTTGAACATTATCCCTCACCAAGTGACAGTCAATTTCTATGTGCTTGGTCCTTTCGTGAAAAATCGGGTTACTTGCTATGTGTATAGATGATTGGCTATCACAAAACAGCAAGGCTGGTCTGGTATAATCAACATTCAAATCACTCAATATGTTCTTCAGCCATGTAAACTCACATACTACAACAGCCATTGATCTATATTCTGCTTCAGCTGATGATCTAGACACGGTATACTGCTTCTTAGAGTTTCATGATACTAGAGAATCCTCCAAAAATATACAATAACCCAGGATCTCCTTGTACCAGAACATGCTGCCCAGTCAGCATCACAATATCCTTTGAGCAGAAGATCCAATTTGCTAGAGAAGAATAAGCCCTACCCTGGTGTGCCTTTTAGATACCTCAAAACTTGGTAGGCTGCCTCTAGATATGGCTGCTTAGGCGATTGAAGAAATTGACTTAATACTTGAACAACATAGGATAAATCTGGCCTGGTTATAGTGAGATATAAAATCATTCCTACAAGTCTTCTGTAAACACTAGGATCAACAATAGTTTCACCTCCATCTTTACTCAACTTCAGATTGTAAGATAAAGGATTATTTGCTGGTCTTGCTCCAAGATAGCCAGCATCTGTTAAAATATCTAAGGCATACTTTCTTTGGCAGATAGTTATTCATGTTGAACTTCTTGCAACTTCAAGACCCAAGAAAAATTTCAAGACTCCTAAATCCTTCAACTTGAATTCTTATTCAGTTCATCCTTGAACTGTTTAATATAAAATAAATCATTTCCTCCAATTATTATATTGTCTACATATATCAGAAGAATAGTTTATGAGTAGCCACTTGTTTTGCTAAACAATGAGTGATCAGACTTTGACTGCCTGAAACCCTGTGATAGAATGTGAGATGTCAGCTTCATATTCCATTGTCTTGAAGCTTGCTTCAACCCGTAAATAGATTTGTTTAGCTTACAAACCAGTTGTTTTCCTTGCTCTCCCTACTGCCTATAACCTGGAGGCATGAGCATGTAGACATCCTCATTTAGCTCACCATGGAGAAAGGCATTATTGATGTCCAATTGGTGAATGTGCCATTGTTTGGAGGCTGCAACTGCTAGAAGAATCTTGACAGTTACTAACTTTGCAACAAGAGAAAAAGTCTCTTCATACTCCAATCCAACCTGTCGAGTAAACCCCTTAGCTACTAGACGTGCTTTCTTCCTTTCCTTTGTGCTATCAGAACTCATCTTGACCTTGAAAACCCATTTACATGCAACTGGGGTCTTATAAGCTGGGAGTTCAGTAACATCCCAAGTATTATTGGAAACTAAAGCATTATATTCAGCATCCATTGCTACAATCCAATCAGGATACTGTGAAGCTTCATTAAAATCTCTAGGCTCAAAAGCAGCAGACAAAGCCAAGGTAAATTGCCTCTGATTAAGGGAAATCAGGTCATATCCTAGATAATTCTCAAATGGGATATTTCTTACCAATCACAGAATCTTTCTTCATGGAATTTGACTGAGGAAATGGCAATTGAGACATGAGACTGCAATGATAGTCTTGTAAGTATGAAGGGGGACGTTTTGGTCTAGAAGATTTCCTTGTAGGTATGATGTGAGGTATTGAAGGAATTGCAGATGAAGAGGTACTTGATTATATAGATGGAAAGGTAGAAATATCAGGAGATGATGGAGTTGGATTTTGGAAACTGTGATGTTCTGAAATATTGAATTTGACTGAAGTGGGAATTGAAGGAAACCCATCAGCATTGAGTTAGAATTTTTGGGAAATAAAGTGGAAGAAGATTGATGTTTACTATCAGATTTAGATAGGGAAGCAAGCAATGTAGGATTGTGAAAAGGAAAAATATTTTCACAAAATGATACATCTCTAGAGACAAAAATAGCATTGGTTTTGAGATTAAGGAGTTTATATGCCTTCATTCCATAAGGGTAGCCAATGAAGATGTAGGGGATTACTCTTGGACCGAATTTTGTTATATTTCTCTTCAAGGTTGAGACATAGCAGAGGCACCCAAAGACCTTGAGATGACTATATGGTGGAAATCTTTTGAACAACATCTCATAAGGAGATTTGTTGTCAAGCAATGTAGTAGGTGTTCTGTTTAAAATATGAGTGGCTGTTAAAATGCAATCCCCCAAAAAATGAATAGGTAAATTAGTTTGGAATTTAAGAGCTCTAGCAATATTGAGGAGGTGCTGGTGTTTCCTTTCAAAAACACCATTTTGCTGTGGTATTTCGACACAACTCAGCTGATGAAGGATTCCTTTGGAAAGGTAAAAATCGATCATTTGAAACTCTAGACCATTGTCAGATCTAATCGTCTTTATATTGCATTGAAAGTGAGTTTGAATGAGGTTATAAAAGGACTGAATGAGGGTTCTAGTCTGAGATTTTTCCCTCATCAGATAGGTCAATGTCATTCTACTAAAGTCATCAACAACGGTTAGGAAGTATTTCGAGCCATTTAAAGAAAAATATCAAATATGACTGAATAGGGCCCCCCAAATGTCACAATGGATAATCTCAAATATGTGTGATGCTTTAGTCTCATTGTTAGGAAAAGATAGTCAATGATGTTTGGCCAAAGGACAAATAGTACAGTGTAATTCCTTATTGGCTTTAATATTGGGAACCGATTTATGTAAAAGAGATAGTTTGGAAATAGGTAAATGTCCTAATCGACAATGCCATAGATTAATATTCATTTTGACATTAGAATCAACAATAGTATTATAGGCAGGAATAACATATTTATTATATTGAAAAGGAAAACTAGGAATATCAGTAAATTTTCTGATGTTGAAATTGTCAGAATCAGAATTGAGCTGATAATGATGTGAGGGTTGAACTCTAGTTTTGAGACTGAGGTTGTTGGAAATGATAGAGTCCATGTTCAAGTATGCCTACCCCAATCATCTTCCACGTTGAAAGATACTGGATAAAACAAGCATCATGAGAAAACATTAGACAGCAATTATGTTCAAGTGTCAATTTGGTAACTGATATTAGAATGAATTTAAACGATGGCACAACAAACACATTGCTCAAGTATAAAGTGGGGGATAACTTCACTTTCCCAACATGAGTAACAGCCACATTATCGACATTAGGTAGCCTTACAGAAGCACCAACAACAATAGTCACAACAGCCAAATGCTTGATAGAATATACCATATGTTCTGAAGCAACAGTATTGATGATCTATTTATTTTCAACTGATGAATAATCAACATGAATCTGATTACCTGAGAAAGCATATGGATCAGGATCTGTGGGAGAAGGTGAAGCTATATCCCGAGGCTGTCGATTTTGAACCATTTGATTTTACAATTGAGGCATCAACATAGACAGGATCTGCTGACACTGATTTAGGGTGATAGTAAGTTGCGAAAGAGAATTCATTATTCATAATGCATCATTGTTAGATGTTTGGCCAGGACAAGATTGTTCTACAACATTAACAACTGGAGGTCTTCCTCTGCTAATCATGTGATTAGGTGGATAACCAATCAACTTATAGCAATTGCCTTTGATATGCCCAGGCATACCATAGTGGCTACATACATATCTCTCCTTTCTCTCAGTAGGATTAGCAAAATTAAACCTCTGATTGAATGATTTCTGCACAACTTTGCCTATAAACGCAGCAGCCTCATGTGTTGCTTGTTTACCAGCAACTAGAAAGTAATGGATCCATTAGCAGAATTTGACCTCTAACACCAGCAAGGTCATCATCTAAACCCATGAGGAACTACATAATTTGCTCTTCCTGTTTATAATCATTGTGATCAACACATGGCCTATAATTTTCCAATTCCTCCCACAGTCCTTTAAGCCTATTAAAATAGGAATTAACTGAGTTGTTTGCTTGGGAAATTGAAGCAGTTTGTTTCTTCAATTCATAGATCCGAGATCCATTTCCCTGACTGTATCTATCACGAAGTTCGATCCAAATGTCTCTAGCTGAATGCTTGTGCATTACACTTGGATAAAGTTCCTTAGGTATTGAATTGATGATCCAAGAGGAAACCACATGGTTATACCTCCTCCAAGCTATATACAGCGGATCATGCTGAGAAGGCTTGATGATAGATCCATCAACAAAACCTTCTTTATTTTTAACACTAAGCGCCATGGTTGCTGCTCGACTCCATGTCGTGTAGTTCTCTTCAGTGAGAGTAACAGAAATCAGTTGCATTCCAGTGTTATCTCCATAGTGTAGATAATAAGGACTGCTTGGATCGCTCATCAATCGATTAATCATAGAAGTTACATCTGCTCCAGCTGAATCATCACCTGATGATCCATTGACTGAATTCTATTGTTCAAATTGGCTTTGAACCTCCGCCTGAACACTAGAATCATCGCCATTGATTACTGATAAAAATAAGAAGAGCAAGATCACCGATCGCATACGAAAGGAGCAAATTGCTCTGATACCATGTTGAAATATGAAGAAGAGATCTAGATTGATAGGAGAGAAAAGGTGGGAACAAATTTGTCTCAATTCATTCAAACGAAAAACGTGAATGTACAAGGAAGAAGGCTGCCTATTTATACAAATTGTCAATTAACAAAACTAACTGAAAACCATGAAATGACATAAATACCCCTAATACTATTTTACACTTATTTTACACTTCAACAATCCATGTGGTTGATGTCCCTCCCACGGTCGTTATTCCTTCTATTGCTGCTATTACTAGCGGGCTAGTAAGGAAATGGTAAGGAGCTTATTGTTGAGCCTCTTAAATTGTGGGTCCCATGTACTAGGGTTACTTTTGGGAATTATTAGGTTAGCTCTTCAATGTCAACTACCCGAGTTCCTATTCTAGAAGTTGTTTCGTTGGACACTTCTACTCCTCTTTTACGAGTTATTGGGATGGGTACTTTTAAAAAGGGCCCAGTCAAAGGCCCAAATTTTCACTTTGACTTTTTCTTTATTGCATGTTTCTACATTAGCCTATTTGAGTTCAAAAGACAATTACAAAATATGGTTTTGTTAAAAAGACAATACTACCCTTTTAGTTAACAAAGAAAAATCAAACACTTCATACTTAAAATTTCAAAATCAGCTCCAACACAGATAAAAATTCTCTCATATTTTTCAATTTGAAAATCTCAAAAATATCGATAGGTGAAGAAAAAAATTATTTTCTTACAATTACTTCAAATCGGTAAATATATTTACGTATATTTAATTTCATTTTCGTTAAATGTGTATACATTTTTAATCGATAAAATAAGATTTGACGTAAAATAACAGGCAAATAATTTTTTTTAACAGATGTATAATTTTTTTAAGCACGAACGAAAAAAATATTCATCTGCATTTTACTTTCTGATTAACCGTCATTTGTTACGGCCTTAATAGTATATTGTTACAAAAAAATAGCTAGCTATTCTGGCAGTTCGGATCGGCTGTTATATATATTTTTTTGTTTTTATCAAGTTTCTATTGCCACCGTGAGCTGAATTTTTGAATAAATGTTTACAAATTCTGTTTTGTCATGTAGATATGTTGATTGTACTCCCGATTTACTAATTTGGTGATTTTGAATTGGCATGAAAATGGATGAATAACATACAAAGTGGTATTCCATCACATATAACAGAGAGTACATCGTACGAGGAACTGTACCATAAGTGATTTTGAATTGGATGAAAATAATCGATGGTTATGGAAATGGACGGATAACATAAAATGTAGCAGGCTAACACATATAACAGAGTCTACATCATACGAGGAACTGTACCATGATATACAGAACAAGCTGAACGTCGATTCATCTCGATACGATATGGTACTGAGATTTTAATTCAAAGAGAATTTGCCATTTTCTATTCCACCTATGAAGGTTACATCTGATGTTGAAGTGAATTATCTGTTTGAGTTGAACAAAATGCAAATGACACATATTTGCGTGGCTTTAGTGAGGAAGGACGACATGGAAGGTAGAAATGAGCATTCAGATGGAGCTGATATAATACAAATGATTTTTGAGATATAATGGAGATAGCTCGCGATGATGATGCTAATATTCCTAAGACAGTTGTTCCTCATTGTGACATCGCTGTGACGTACAGAATTCAGTCGATAGTTCAGGATAATGAGAATGTAAATGAATTTACAAATGATGATTTGATTATTTTATCCCGTCAGAGACATGAGCGGGGTGGGAGGTCAGGGGATGGAACGAATGGACCGTCATCTAATTCTTCACATGTGGTTCTCGATAATGATTATTTGCATGTTGAGCAACTCTTTGAAACGAAGAAAGATTTGCAGGCAGGTGTGCACCACTGGCATTGAAATTTAACTTTGAGTTCAAGGTAAAGAAATCAAAGAAATCCTTGTTGACACTTGTTTGCGTCGACGACAGTTGCCGTAGGCAATTGTTAGCGACTACGATGGATACGAATACAAACTCGATCATGGTTTATTGGTCGACAAATAATGCACAAGTATCGGACCCACGACGACAAACCTTCGACATTATTAACGATGTCCAACAAGAATAAGGAGTGGTCATAAGCTACCAGAAGGCATGGAAGGCCAAATAATGCGCATTGGAGGATTTAATGGGCTCGATCGAGGAGATTTATGCTAAATTGGTTAGGTATTACCAAAATTTGAGGATAATTAATCACGGTTCCAATTTTTTCATTGAGACGGAGGGCGAGCATGCATTCACGGTAGCTATTAACATAAGCTTTGCAACGAGAATATTATGATCTCCTTATTACACAGCTGATTATTGGAGAGGAGCGTATGCTGAGACTATATTTTCCCTATCGAATGAAGCTGATTGGGAAGTTTCTGACCATATTCTCCCACTTAATAGTTTGTCGCCACCGGTAGTTGAACCGCATGCCCCTGGGTATCCACGTACTTCTAAAATACCCTCTACTAGATAGTTTCCTCAACCGCATAGGTACAACAGATGTATACCAATTGACCATACAAGCCAAACTTGTACGAGTCAGATTCCTTTGCTGTTAAATGTACGAGTCTGTAATGTTATTGCTGTTAAATAAACAATTTTTATATTCGTTTTAGCATTCTTTATAATTAGTTCATACGTGAATATTCACAAATTGTACACATTTTTTTTTTCAATTTTTCAAATATTTTGTTCGTAAATAAACAAATAACTATACAACGGTCACACCCCCTGATCGCGTCCACCACTATGGCAGAAGCACCGTTCACTGTCCCTGGAAGCAAGCTTCGTGCAACCTGTTGCCTCTTTGAGTACTGGCACGAGCTGCATCATCGTCTGTAATCTCCAGTCCAGTGATCAGGGCAAACTCGAATATAGAAAAACGACGACTTTGACCTCGAGGTCGAAGTGGAGGACATCGTCGTCGACTGGACTCAGCAACTAACACCGTAGGGCATCGATGATCTGTCCAGAGAACTGTACAACCGCAACTCGTACAGGGGCCAAAGAAAGGATCGGCGTAGCATATCTGCATCCTGCTCATCCAGCAGCTCTAATACGACAGTGTAACTACTAAGGTTACCGTTCCAGGTAGCTTTACCCAACATCTGTCTCGAAGTTGCGTCCAAGTGGTACTCCATACTGCAAAGATTTAAATATTAGCACATCGAACATAAGATAATAGAATACAACATAATCTCAGAAAATTAAGTTAAAGCGAATTGTAACAACTACACGAAAGAAGGAAATTTAAAATAAATAACAAAAGGAAAAAAGAATTTGCTAATTTCGTTAAAAAGAATATTTCATTTTGGTAATTATCAATTTAAGATTCTTTATTCAATTACATGTATAAAGAATTTAAATAAAGGGAAAATATTAAATTTAAGTAAAAAAAATATAAATATTATTTAATTACATTTGAAAAATTAAAGATTAGTTTACAAAGAATACGTGATTAAAGAATCTTAAATTAATTAAAATATTAAAAGGAAAAAAATAAGAATTTTCTAATTTTTTAAAAAATAATATTTCATTTTGGTAATTATCAATGTAAAATTATTTATTTAATTTTATATATAAAAATTAAAACAAAAAGAAATTATTAAAATTAAATATAATACAAATATTTTTTAATTACATTTGAAAACAATTAAGGATTAGTTTACAAAGAATATTTAATTAAAGAATTTTAAATTAATTAAAACATTAAAAGGAAAAAATAGGAATTTGCTAGTTTGTTAAAAAATAATATTTCATTTTGGTAATTATCAATTTAAAATTATATATTTAATTATATATATAAAAGTTAAAACAAAAGGAAATTATTAAAATAAAAGAGAATACAAATATTACTTGATTAAAGAAATAATTATAAAAGCAAAAAATGAATTAAACAAAACGATATTTAAAAATTAAATACAAAATAAAAATATTTTTTAATGTTCGAAATATTAAATTATTAATAAAATTTTAAAAAAATCACGTGGGCCGACTGTTAGCAATCAGTCCAAACTGTTTGGACTGACTGCTAATAGTCGGCTCAAATGTTTTTGTAGTCATTTGATTCGGCTGTTAAACATTAACAATCGGCTTTCCATCGCCGAAATTGCCATTTTCGGCGGTGGAGAGTTTGAATAACAAGTCAAAAACATCTAAAAACACCAAAATTTTTCCACAAGCGATTTTCGGCGATGGAGAAATCAAATTACGAGTCAAAATCACCTAAAAACATCAAAATTTCTCCACAATCACTAATACTCAAGCTAATCTACCTATATATGAACAAATAAACTAAAAAAATGTAAAAATAATTCGAATTCCTTATATGAAAACCCCGATTTTAATCACAAAAACTAACATTCTCTTTCGTCGGTGACGGGGTCGTCTTTGTGGTTGTCGCGCCGATGACTTCGTCATCAGTTTCGTCGAATTTTTTGGGACGATCGACTGTGCTTGGGTGGTCGGTTTGAATGTGAGAGTTTTTGTTTTCTCCAAAGGGTATTTTTGGCTTTTTCTTGTGTAAAGTTATATTTAAACTTTTTCGTTTTTTTTTATTTACTGGTCAAAGGCCAAAAATATGGGGTACTCAATAGGCCATTTGCACGTATTTCCTCTTATTGGGACCTCTTCTAAGCATATTGGTATTGCTCCTCTAGTGGCTCCTATTGAGGCATCTCAACCATTTATTATATCCCATACTATTAGAAAAATACGGGTCGTGGGTCGCCTACGTGTCATGACCCGATTCACAAGTTATTAAAAGGGTTGTAGGGAGTCGTTTGAATTTGAAGTTCAAACATGCAACTTCATGTAATCACCCTTAACTTCCTATAACCTTCATGATTGTGCATTGAAAAATAAAGGGAAAACGATGGCATAAAAAATGAAGGAAAAATTCGTATGAAAATTTACACCAAAATTGAAAAGTTTTTAGAACCATATTTTGGACATGAA
>CAIGRS010242050.1:0-14217 GCA_903798395.1 Fraxinus floribunda
GATATTTTAGAAAAACATTTTACAATTGGTCGCGTAAGTTTTTCTTGTCGAGTCTTCATCGCATGCTAACTTGTAACGAGGACAAACTTGAAAATTCCAATTTTTTAAGAACCACTTTACTAATTTGGTGGAACCACCTACATTAAGAGGACTTGGTACGTTTTGACACTTGCATACCTTGTTAGATTTTTATCAAGTGTGTCAATGTATGCTTACCTTACTCTTTTGACTAATATTTCTGAAAACTTACACAAGTCAACAAAAAATAAGAAAAATGTGAAAAAATAAAAATTTGATTTTTGAAAACTAACATTTCCTTCGTACTACCACAACCACTACTACTACTATTATTAAAGACGAGAAATTTTCGACAAAATGATTATTAAAAAATATTCAAACTTCCAAACAATACTTTCTACGGCCTGACCATATTTTGGGATATTTCATTTTCCATCAATGTAGAATTTTATTAGGTTAGGTCAAAGCACCATCCATTTAAATGGTTGTGTTATATGTATACAATGATTTACATATACATAATCTGATAAGATATGATTTGATCAAAATTTCTTCAAAAAAAATAAAAAAATTCTCTGTTTTCTTTTTGACACATCATCCACATGTAAATCACTATATAACTATTTATGTACAAGTAACTATATTCCCATTTAAATGCGATTTTTCATTTATCTGATCATGGTTTTCATTTTCTTTTTTCTCGTTAAGATTGTTTTGGATGAAAATTACAAAAACCAATCCCAATTTTTAAATCTTGAAATACCAGAATATTTGTTAGTAAAACTATTAGATATCGCGCTAACGAAAATATTTATATTGAAGCTCTACGAGTGAGTAAAATCTATAATCTAGTCCAATAAAACACAACTCTTTCAATCTCATACAAATTTTAGAAGTCCATTCTCGTCATGATTGATCCACGCCCTACCGTAGTGCTCGGAGAACCAGGCTGGAAACACGTCCCTAATTATCTAGTCAATACTACCTATCTATACAAAATAGTAATTTTATCGACTCGGGCCAGGGCTTTGCTTTTGCATCTTGGAGAGTAGCTTCTTGACAAAGTCATCCTATCAGTTTCCTATAAAGATTTTCTTAACTAGATAAAACACTTTCAAAAAATTATCGAAACATGTCCACAAAAAACTTCTTAAATCACAATAATAATTTTCAAGTCTGTCAAACATGCCCTTAATCTTCAAAGTGTCTCAAAATTTCTGGAGTCGCTTCCAAGGCTATTGATTTCGACTGAAACCGACATTTCGTCAATAGATTTTGAATCCAACTAATGGCAAGATGACATCCAGCTGCATTGTAGATGGTCATCACACATCAAATGTTCAGCTAAAGTAGTTGGAGGGGTTAATTATTTATAGTGGTCCATAAGGGGTGTCATAATGAACAAATAGCACCCCCTATTGGAGGGGCGCTTGGGGGCCTATGGATAATGCTATATTTACATTCTTAAAATCAGTATATATTGGGAAAAGCCTTTTGTACACCAAAAGTGTATATCTTCTTTGACATCACCCAAGTTGGCAATATTTGATTGGTAAAAAGATTGTTTATTGTTCGATAGTGTAATGCCATGTGATATACTGTAAAATATAATGCACATGTAACATGATTGATATATATTTTCTACGGCAGTATGATAATTAAAGAGGACCACTTTTCCCAAAAGGGACAAACCTTAGCCTCGTTAGTCAAAAAATACATGTGCCTATATTTCCTCTTTTTCTGCTATGTTCATACTTGGTACAATATTCTTTTGTTGATGACATTGATAGAGAGAAATTTGATGGGAGGTTGTAAAGTAGATTAACAGTCCGTTTGACAAAGTTTCTATTTTTGTTTTTATTTTTTATATTATATATAAAAAAATAAAATTCAATTAATCTATCTTATTTGGCGTTCAAAAAATAATTTTTTAAAGAGTTTCTCCTTTCGAAGGAATTTTTAAAGGAAATCACATTGAACTAATTTACTCCAAAAACATTTTTGACTACAAAAAAAAATACTTTATAAAATTAACCAAACGGATTCATAAATGATTTTAAAGTCTCAAAAGCTACATTTGACTTCTCAAAAATATGTCAAATGACTTCTGAGTTTTTTTGTACCGTAACATGTTGCTTGAAGTGTCGTTTTTCTTGTAATACAAGAAATTTGAGTGTATTGATATAAGTGAGTGTATACAAATTCATTTTTGTACTTTTTTATTTATTTTTCACAAAGTTTGAAAGTGCTATTACTTATCGTAAAATATAACCATCAAATTTACAATTTATGGATAGAAAATTTTTGTAACCTTTACCTTTTTTCTCTATATTTTTCATATTATAATTATTTTGTCACGACAATATCATCACTAGGCTTGTAGGAGAGAAACTCAAGTACTTAAACTAGAGATGCGCATGATCTAATTGATACCACCTACTCATGCAAACAAGAAAATGATGAAACTTAGGATTTCTTAGGAACTTTATCGATTGAATGATGAAACTAACCTTTCACCTACCCGTGGAAATAAATTGTATGACAACTACAATTGTTGCATATACAAATTATTTTATAATCAAATATCTCGACTTCACAAATTTCTTTTAGAATCGTGATCAAATATTTCAGAGTTTCGCACATCAATTGAAAAAAAAGAAAAGAAAAGAGGAAACTTATGAAGAATGAAATCAACCCTTTTTTCTAGAACACAACTAGTCAGTTGCATTCAAGTCCCTGTTTGATACGCATTAAAATTTTTATTTTCATTCTTCTACTCATTTTCAACCACACATTCTTCCTTAATCTATTATTTTAACATATATTTTTTCAAAATAACGTTACTCAAACAAGTCAGTTGCATTCAAGTCCCTGTTTGATACGCATTAAAATTTTTATTTTCATTCTTCTACTCATTTTCAACCACACATTTTTCAATAAAATAATATTTTCCATCACATCAATAATTTTTCCTTCTTTTTTTTCAGTCACACATTCTCCATCAATCTACTATTTCAGAATACATTCTTCCAAAATAATGTGGCTCAAACATAAGTAAAGAAAATCATGACAATGAAGATTAAAGTAGTGAAAATTATTATGATACATTTGATACATCGAATTATACTGCATTAAATAAAGGTATAGACACTAAAAATTTAACTATACATGTGATATAATATATATAGTAAACACGTCTCGTGACCATGAGGCGAATAATTTGTTAGGTAGCCATGGTTGTAATCTTGCAATCATGTGGGGATGAATTGAAAGTGTTAAATATTGGAAATTGACAATTAGGACAATTGCACTAACCCTATTCAAAAACCTAGCATACATCTATCATCGCACGACATTATGAAAGTGACCCTCGTCGTGGACTTGTTGACACCATAAATTAAAAGTATAATTGATCGAGTCTTTATCTTGCAATCATTCTTTAAACTCTATTGGTCAATTATAGGTCAATTTATTATATCATATAAAAAAAGAATGCCACCAAAATTACATGATCTTATCGATGTTGGGTTGTAATAATTTTCATCATATCTAGTAAGATGTAACATTTTGTTCGATGATTAAGTTTAGTGTACAATTTCGATAAGAACAGGCAAACACACCTTCTTAACTTAATAGTGCTCATTTATGCTTTTTGATCGGGATTCTTTTTAAAGAAAGTATCACTCTAAATTTGACAATTGATTGCATACGTAAGGCCATACATAATACTTTCAAGATCTATTTTACAAAATTTCCACTTTCTGTAGAAGAGCTTTCTAAGAAAATTATTTTAAATTAATTTTCTCTAAAAACTTTTCTAGACATATAAAATGCTTCTGAAGACTTATCTAAACACCTTCAAAATCAATTTTATAGTTTCAGGGGTATCTTTTGATTAGTTATGTCAACAAGCCGAACCGGGTTGAACCACAAACTGAAACTTAAAGAGCTCGAGCAAAATAGGTTCGAACTTTTTTGGACCCGAGTCGAGTAAAAATTCGGCCAAAAAATGAGGCTCGACCCGAGCTTTCGACTCGAGCTTTAGTAGGCCGAGTCGGCTTGTGTTTTTTTAAAAAAAAATCTTTATATCTATAATTTTTTATAATGTATTTAAAATTTGAACAATTTATACGTATTATAAATTATAGCTAAATATCAATATACAAAAAATACATCTAAACTTAAAAATAAAAAATAAAAAAAGTTTACGGGCCGACCTCGGCTCCAGTCGACGCCCCAAAATGGGGCTCGGCCCCACCGAACCACAAGCCGGCCCCGACTCGAATTTTTTCAGGCCGAGCTTGGACTGCCTGAACCGTCGAACCTTTTTGATATAGCTACTTTTGATGTTTCAGAAACCATACTAAACAAGCCTACAAACTTGCATTATTAAAATTATATATGATAATAGTGGAGTATGTGAGCTTAATCACAATACCAAATTTGTTGTGCATGACACAATGGCAAATGAAGTGCTTGCCACCCCCACTTATTATCAATTATTAAGATTTAAAGATCAATTATTTGCCGTTCTCTTATGGAAGTGGACAAACTTAGTTATCTTAACACAAAAAAATGCTTAATTAATACTTTTTTATCTAAAAAGTGGCAAGAGACTAAGACTTTTTCAGCTTTTATGGCAAATATATTAGATTGATCATGATCAAATTGGAAGGTGACAAATTCTCTCTTTAATTTTATTTAATTTTGTTTAGCTTTATGCCGTAAATATATTTAGCGCTTGTTCGGTATAAATTAAAATCACATTTTAATAGTTTAACTTTGAGAGTTTGTATTAAAATAATTATCAAAATGAAAATTCAAGAAACGATCGTGACACACACATGAATTCCCATGTTCAATTTTCGACAAATAGACCAACTTTGTTGATTTGACAGAAAGAGAGCAATTCAACTTTTTATTATTTGTCCGGTAACAATTAATTCACGTTTCATCATGTTCCCCAATTTGAACCAAAATATCAATCTTTTGAAAAATAAAAAATAAAAAAAATATTAAATCTTTTTAATAAATATTTGCTTAAAGACAGTAAAAATTGACAAAATTATTAAATTACAAGTTTTTCACAAATATCGCTCTGTTTTTTTAATGCCCTTTATCAACTCCGTAAACGTAGCCTTCTCTTTCCGACAGTGACAGCCCTTTTCCCCACAAGACAAATAAAAAATAAAGCATCCCAACCCACTTTATATTTCCTTCATCATTGAGCTCAATTTTAGACCAGCAATAATCAATATGTATTCCTTGCTCAGTGTTCTTACGAGGAAAAGTGAAAAATTGATTTTAACTCACATTTCATAAAATTAAATTTTTATCAAATTTTCAATCACATATTTATCAGAAATTTTTTCAAACAATTCCTTAATTTTTTCAATCTTATCAATAAATCTAGTTCGCCAAACTAGATATAGAACATTAGCAAACAAATGTGCTATCTTATAAGCTAAGAACTCATGGTGAATTCAAATCTACATAATTGTGAATCTTATGGTCTATAAGTCGAGATGAACCGAGTATCTCCCTCGTCAATAAGGCTTATGGAATCAAATTATATATATATATATATATATATATAAGATTGGGTAGCTAAATGACATCTCCCTCATTCAAGCAAGTCATGAACTCACGACAACTTCGAGCAAACTCTCCGAGTGTAAAGTTATATAGTGATTTTTGAAGAGGAATAAGAGTGAATTTAACGAAATGCGTGGATAATAAATAGACAGTAATTATGAATGTTTAAATAAAAAATATTAACTTATTAACTAATAATTTTATACTGAAAATGATATTCAATCCGTCCCATTTATATAGATTGATTTTGTTTTTTACACAGAAAAATGTAATTTTTTTTGTCAAAATTTTTTCCTTATTTAATTATTAACAACTAATAGTAAATTCATTGTAACTATACAAACTTGTGCTGGCTTTCGTGTTTCGAGCCTATCATTACATTTATTATAAAACAAATCTTATCCCAGAATAATAAAATATATGTCCAAACATTTATATACGGTCACATAGTTGAAACTGCATTAACGGAAGAGGAAGAAGACGATAAATAATAAATTGTTGTCACGTGAGTTAAGGCAAACGATAATGACGAAGAGGGAGGTGGCGTGTCGTCTCCGGCGTACTTTAGCTAGCTTCCCTTAGTTTGTCATACATTCTTTGTATCCCTTCTGATTTCAATTAAGCAACAGTTTAAGCATTTTTTAAAGCCAGACTTAAACTCTCCTTTAAGAAAGAAAAAGCGTTGGATTTAGTTTGTAAGACAATATAAATACTTTGACACTGAAGATGATTGAAGAGAGCAAAATGGGTGGTGGAAGATTTGTGGTTGTGTTTTTGCTTTTGGCTTTGAGTACGGTGTCGTTTTGTTTTGCCGACAATGTGACGTACGATCACCGGGCATTGGTGATCAACGGCAAACGCAGAGTATTGGTCTCTGGCTCCATTCATTACCCTCGGAGCACCCCCGATGTCAGTACAGTACAGAAACACAGACTTGTATACGTATAAATGTATGCATACAGTTATTGTATCTAATTGTGGGTACTAAAATATGTGAAATGTGAATGCAGATGTGGCCTGACTTAATACAGAAATCAAAACAAGGAGGATTGGATGTAATTGAGACTTATGTTTTCTGGAATTTGCATGAACCAGTTCGAGGCCAGGTAATTTTTCTCTTTACTTTTATTTATTTATTTCATGCGTGCAAGGTATAATATCTTTTCTTGACTATTCTTTACTTCAATACTTGCATTTGTTTGTTTTCGAGGACAGGGAAAGTGAGAAAAAGTGTAGTATAAATAATCAATTTTTTTCTTCAGTTTCTTGTTCTAGAATGTCAAGAACTTTATGAATTAAAAATACTATTAAGTTGAATGTTAAAGAAATCAATGGTAAAAGAGTAAATAAAAATTTGTTAATACTGATAGTTCAAGAAATTTTGCAGTACAATTTTGAAGGAAGAAATGATTTGGTAAAGTTCGTGAAATTCGTCGGGGAGGCTGGCTTATATGTTCATCTTCGAATCGGTCCTTATGTTTGCGCCGAATGGAACTATGGGTAAATAATCTCGTCTACTGTTTTTTCAAGTATTTTCTTGCACTCAATACAACTGAGTGAAATTATTGATTCTTTAATGCTAATGTGAGTGATTATTCTATTTTGGGACAGAGGATTTCCTATTTGGTTGCATTTTATACCCGGAATTGTGCTTCGATCTGATAATGAGCCATTCAAGGTTTCTCTTTTCCCTATTGATTCTTCTGTATATTGAACATTTTTAAGCTACTTATAGTTCAGTTTTATTAAGTAAACGAGAGCTTTCTGTTTTAGGCTGAAATGCAGCGATTTACGGCCAAGATTGTGGACATGATGAAGCAAGAAAATCTATATGCATCCCAAGGAGGACCCATTATTTTGTCTCAGGTGTGTACTTTCATAATACGATGACAGTCTTTTAATGGTTAAACAACATTCCTCATCGGATTTGCTCTGTTCATTTCTTAAGAAACTGCAACTTTCTTGTAATGAGACTTGTGATAGAACGATTTTATTGACTATTTTTTTCCAGATTGAAAATGAATATGGCAACATTGATTCAGCATACCCTAGTGCCAAAACCTACATAAGCTGGGCAGCAAAAATGGCGATATCTTTAGATACCGGGGTACCGTGGGTGATGTGCCAACAAAGTGATGCTCCCGATCCTATTGTGAGTTGTGTTGCTAAAGATAAATCACTCTGGCACTTCATGTTTGTTGTCGGTTTACCCAACTTCTTGTGTATGTATAATCAATGAACAATAAACAATGAATCTTGGTTTGTTCTTTCAAATTATTACAGATTAACACGTGCAACGGGTTCTATTGTGATCAATTCACTCCAAATTCTAACAAGAAGCCAAAAATGTGGACGGAGAACTGGAGTGGATGGTAAGACATCTAGTTTCATAGTCCCTTGAGCTGTATACATTGTTCTAAATGCACGATGGTTTAAACTTTGATCTATGACTGCTTAAGCATTATTCAACTGTCTATGTTGTCTAATATATCAGGTTCTCTGCATTTGGGGATGCCGTGCCCTACAGACCAGTGGAAGACCTTGCTTTCGCTGTGGCACGTTTTTACCAGCTAGGTGGAACTTTCCAGAACTATTACATGGTACTTTCGATGTTCATTCACTATATAGAAAAAAGTGACTATGCGAATTCTTTTCACAAACTTTATTTCCTTTCTACAGTACCATGGTGGAACTAACTTTGGCAGGACTTCTGGTGGACCATTCATTACGACTACCTATGATTATGATGCTCCAATTGATGAGTATGGTATGCCTCTCCCTTCATTTACCCTTCTGTTCCATTAGTGCTGTCAATTTTGAACTGAGGAGCAATTTGCACAGTCGTTCATGCCTAAATAACACTTGTATATGCTGCTGCTAACAATACAAGAATGTTATAACCCATCATGCATATCCTAAAGGTGTTATAATAATAAACTAACAAACTGCAAAGGATCAATTTGCCCTATTTAGATGCTGAAAAAGTATTCCTTGTCTATTATAGGCCTTCTTAGACAGCCTAAATGGGGTCACTTAAAAGATGTTCACAAGGCTATAAAGCTTTGTGAAGAGGCGATGCTGGCAACTGACCCTAAGACTACTTCACTCGGTTCAAACATGGAGGTAATACTGCAACTTTCCGCAAGTTGCTCGAATTCATAGTAGTGCATGGTTTCCACTCCGTTAACCGTTAACCGTTCATCTTTTTCTTGTTAAACAACGCCCGCTTCACGATTTTCCAACTTATAGTATATATGTTTCTTATAGGTCTCAGAATTATTCAGGTGTATTTATTTTTCATGATTTTTCATTATCTATCACTGGATATTTAGGTTTTATATATTTGACCAAAAATATCCTCTTATAAACATATCTATACACCATGAGAATTTAAACATTTCTCTTAATCTAGAAGTATCTAGCTTCCTGACTATCAATACACTTGTCTTCCACACACAGACCAAAAAAAAAGGGTCTTTATTCGTTATAATTGTAAATAGAGTAAACTAGGATGTACATAAAACACATGAAGCTCAAGCAGTATCTTGGTTTTGAGTAATTATCTGGTGAACTTGTGAGGGGAGCATGAATGTAATTTTCACGAGTATCCCGTTCATCGTTCCTTCCATATTTAATCTGGTTATTACATATCACATTGCCCGCCATTTACAGTGCCCCTATATATATTTATATAATGTGCTGCATAAAGCAATTACACTGGTCACCATTATCGCACAAATACCTTGGTGTTGCGCTACCACTGCACTTCATGTTTAGACATTCTTCCTATAACAAGTTGCATCTCTGGCTTCTGATAATGCACGAGTGAATCAACTTTCACTGAGTTTAGATGCAAGATTATGTATCATCTGAGTTTAATGATATGGTCTGTAGTTCTACATTTTTTAGCCTATCCAAGGATTCTCAGTCATCAAAGAGAATATACTTGCATCTTTCCGTACCATTCAAAGACCAACCTGTATACTCATATTTTCAGATAGAGTAATGCTCTGGCCCCACTGAACACCGGTCTAGATGGAAATACATGATTGGTGCAATTAAATGGACCCTGTGTCCTTACGTTTAATTGAATTTTATCCTTAAATGCCACATCGGTTTGCACCTAGATTGGTGTTAAACGCCACTAGGACTAGATAGCATTATTCTTTTAGATACCAACATACAATTATTCTTTAGATCTGCCTCACATTTCACAATTTTCTTTTTCAGGCCACTGTATATAAAACTGAATCAGGTCTTTGTGCTGCTTTTCTTGCCAATTGGGACACAAAAAAAGACGCAAATGTGAACTTTAACGGAAATTCCTATCACTTGCCTGCTTGGTCTGTGAACATTTTACCCGACTGCAAGAATGTTGTACTCAATACTGCGAAGGTCAGCCCCATAGACCTTAATGCTATGTCTCTTCTAGTGACTCTCGACTCATATGGTATTTAATGCTAAAATGTTTTGTTGTACTTCCATGGGATAAATCATGTTGGGATTTGGTAAATTTATCTTATTGAAAGTACTGATGGCTTATAGTTCAAAATTTATGTTCGGATCTTTTCATAAGGCATTAGGGTCACTAACTTGAGTTGGTATGAGACAGAATACATCCAATTAGAGATCATGTTACAATTTACTTTTCCAATAGATTAAGCTGAATTTTGGAGGATGAAAATCTCTGAACTTGTCCTGCAGTGGATTGTTTCTAAGACTTCAATTAGTTATGTTTAGTGACTATCTCTTATGGAATTAAGTTCCACGGTTATTTTGTTCAGAATTTTTGAATGCCCATTTAAATTATTACACTTTTGGGGACAATTTATAGATAATAAAAATAGCATGAGCTAATTTTCTGACTTCATACCCAAATGACAGATTAACTCTGTGACTGCCCTCTCAAAGTTCATTAGCCAACCTTCAAAAGATGATACTTCTTCTGGTGCATCCTTCTCGGGTTGGAGTTGGATTAATGAACCTGTAGGCATTTCAAGTCAGAGTGCATTCACGAAAACTGGGTTACTGGAGCAGATTAATACCACTGCAGATAAAAGTGACTATCTGTGGTATTCTATAAGGTATAAAGTTTGCTGCATATGCAATTGGTATTATGTATAGTGTTTTCTAATATTTTTTATTTATTATACAGCATTGAAATGAATCAGAACGAACATCTCCTTAAAGATGGATCTGGGACAGTACTTCACATTGATTCGCTTGGACACACGCTGCATGCTTTTATCAATGGAAAGCTTGTAGGTAATGTGAAATAGGTGTCGCAAANATGTATAGTGTTTTCTAATATTTTTTATTTATTATACAGCATTGAAATGAATCAGAACGAACATCTCCTTAAAGATGGATCTGGGACAGTACTTCACATTGATTCGCTTGGACACACGCTGCATGCTTTTATCAATGGAAAGCTTGTAGGTAATGTGAAATAGGTGTCGCAAACAGGATTCGTCACAGATATTTTGTTCTCTCTTTTTTGACACTTGCCATGCCATCTATTCAGCCTATGTGTGAGTTTCACAGTGTAATTCGTACTCATTTGTACATTGCTTTTTACCACATGGCTTAAGAATTATCAAAAGCATGAAGATATTGTCAATTAACAAGCTGATTAGATTAACGAGAATATTTAGCGGAAAACAAGAAAGATCTAATACATATCAAGCAACCAGTCCACATCATAGTTTAGAAGGTAAGTGTGTAAATTTCTGAACTTAATTTTTACTTTCTATCAGGTGCTAAGTTTATTACATTTATAAATTAACGTTCATATCAATGAAGTCCATCTACTAAAAAAAAAAAAAAAAAACTGAATATTCTCATTCTCATAATGTGGTGTCTCATTTGTTTGCATAGGTTTTTATTGATGTAAATGACGTTTATAGTCCTTTTTTTTTAGGAGAGTGAAACAAGCAATAGCTATATGTTTCCTTTAAACTTCTTGTGCCTCTAATTATATTGCTCGGACTTCACACAAGTTTGCATTTGTTAACTTAAACATTGACTCTTATGCAGGGAGTGGAAAAGGGAGCAATGGAAACCGTAAAGTCTCAATAGAGGTTCCGGTCACCCTCATTAAAGGATCAAACAAAATTGATCTCTTGAGTTTGACAGTGGGGCTACAGGTAAACTTCTCCAAACAACTTTTTTTTTATCGTAAATCTCTATAGAAGCATTTTCTAATGCAAGCCTTCTTAATTCAGAACTATGGAGCCTATTTTGACACAGTGGGAGCAGGAATTACTGGTCCAGTGCAGTTGAAAGGTTCACAAAATGGATCAACTATTGACCTCTCCTCACAAAAGTGGACGTATCAGGTCATTTCTGTGAATTTTCACAATTTTTTTGTGTGCATGGTAAAGAAATATATTTAGCTTGAATGGAAATTCCAATTGAACTGCACATACAATGATAACTTATTTTGGCTCAAAAGTTAGATCTTGGCTACAATGAATTTCACAAGCTTCTTATGATCAATTTTCTAAAAGTATATTTGAATGAGAAAATGTTCTGTTTTACGTCTTTCCTTCCTCTCATTTTAAAATATATTAAAGCAGATTGGCTTGAGAGGTGAAGAGTTAGATCTGTCTAGTGGAAGTACCTCACTTTGGGTTTCTCAGCCTGCCTTGCCTACTAATCAACCTCTAATATGGTACAAGGTAACTCCGACAACTTCTCACTCTGTTTATGATCCACTGTCTATCAATAAATTATAGCAACCAAGTTAATATATCCTGATTATTTGTCGACTTAAATGCTACAAGCTGCCGAGAATAGTTTTAACTTCATGGTTAGCACTGATGAGGATGAGCGATACTTTGTTTCTGTGTTGGTTTAGTCAACTTTTGATGCTCCTGCTGGAAGTAGTCCGGTTGCAATAGACTTTACGGGTATGGGCAAAGGTCAGGCATGGGTAAATGGACAAAGCATTGGTCGTTATTGGCCAACCAATAAAGCTTCAAACGGAGGCTGCGCCAACTCCTGCAATTATAGAGGATCTTACAGTTCAAACAAATGTCTGAGGAATTGCGGAAAGCCATCTCAGCAGCTGTAAGTGGTTAAATTTCTACACTAATATAAAGTTCCTCCTTAAATATCGGTAAAGGTTTGTATCCATATAATCTTGCAGCTATCACGTTCCTCGTTCTTGGCTACAGCCCAGTGGTAACGTGCTGGTTTTATTCGAGGAAACGGGGGGTAATCCAAATCAGATATCTTTTGCAACTAGAGAAGTAGAAAGTCTATGCTCACGAATTTCAGAAAATCACCCACTTCCAGTCGATATGTGGACCTCAGATGAAGAAGCAAGAAAGAATGCCGGACCAACTCTGTCATTGGAGTGTCCTCACCCAGATCAGGTCATATCTTCTATCAAGTTTGCAAGCTTTGGCACTCCTCGGGGAACATGTGGAAGTTTTAGCCACGGGAAATGCAGCAGCAAACAGGCTCTTCCTGTCATACAGAAGGTTACGAATTACTTATTCTTTCAACAAAGTTAGCGCGTATTTTCTAATTTACGATTAATTCAGTGGTTTCTTACTCACACGTACTCAAAATTGCGTAAATTTTTTCCCAGGCTTGCATTGGATCAAGAAGCTGCAGCATTGGAGTCTCAATCAGTAAGTTTGGCGATCCATGTAGAGGGGTTACAAAGAGTTTAGCTGTACTTCGAAGGACACATACTACACTAGGTGTACCACTGCATTGCCTATTGGGATATTGGTCAAGTAACTAAAAATAAATTTACACAGGAAAATAGTTTCTCTGCGTGTTCTTCAAGGAGAATAATAGGTTAATCATCAAACCTTTTTTTTTTAAGAACAAATGATCACCAAACACAAAAATTATTTCGATTAAGCCACTTTCCAAATATTAGTTAATTGATTAAACAAATTTGTTGATATATTTAGTGACAAGACTTGTTGAGCAAAATAAAATGACTGGAGAGACAAAAATCAGCCAAATTAACTTTCTATTAATTAGTACACTATGTTTTTATAATAAATTTCGTCCAAAAATTATGTTAATATACTTTAAAATGAAAGACATATATATATATATATATATATATACTAGGTTTAAGCAACGTGCAATGCACGTTTGCTTAGATTATATATAATTTTTTTGGTTAAGAATTAAATTTTTATTAATAAAAGAAGCTTCCTGTGTATGATGTGATCATGTACCACTGCATTGCCTCTTGGGATATTGGTCAAGTAACTAAAAATAAATTTACACAGGAAAATAGTTTCTCTGCGTGTTCTTCAAAGAGAATAATAGGTTAATCATCAAACTTTCTCTTTTTTTTTTTTAAGAACAAATGATCACCAAACTCAAAAATTATTTCGATTAAGCCACTTTCCAAATATTAGTTAATTGATTAAACAAATTTGTTGATATATTTAGTGACAAGATTTGTTGAGCAAAATAAAATGACTGGAGAGAAAAAAATCAGCCAAATTAACTTTCTATTAATCAGTACACTATGTTTTTATAATAAATTTCGTCCAAAAATTATGTTAATATACTTTAAAATGAAGAGCGCGCGCATATATATATATATCTTCTATATATTAAATGTGG
>CAIGRS010242086.1:0-27193 GCA_903798395.1 Fraxinus floribunda
TTGACAAGTTTTTTTTGCCGTCTATCTTCCCAAAGCTAAATGTGGTAAATTGTGGTATTTGTCACTTTTTAGTATGTGTGTGTCACTTTTTTTTTAGTTTGTGTCAATTTTTTGAATTTGTATCACTTTTTGAGTGTCACTTTTTTTTAGTGTGTCAATTTTTTTAATAAGGCAAAAAAGTGATATTGTGTCACTTTTTTATTTTTATACAGTATTTTTTACTTTCTAAATTTTTTAAAACATTCCTAATTTTAAGTGTATTTTTGTAAGTAGCCCATTTATTTTCCACAAACGGCAATGGGTTAAAATTCTAGTTCGGGCAATACAAGGCCCATAGCCCAAACCCTATATCTTCCCCTCAAGGCAACAAGCAGTGTCCCCAAACCCCTCATTTCACTTGCAGAAGCTCAGAAAAATGGCTCCGAAAGCGAAAGAGAAAGTGAAGCCGGCCCCCGCCGCCCCAGCGGTGGCCATAGAGGACCTTTTCACATCCCTCAATCGCCACATCGAACGGTCAGAATTCGATCAAGCCGTCAAAATCTCAGATCAAGGTATATATACATCAATATATGGTTTTAGATTTTACATTTTTACATCGAATCATTTTTGTTAATTTTTTGGCGGCGATCATAGTTCTTTCGATTGCGCCTGGAGACGAGGACGCTATTAGATGTAAGATTGTGGCGTTGATTAAGAACGATAGCGTTGACAAAGCTTTATCGGCCATTGAACAGTGTTCCAACAAATCTTCGATTGATTTCGTTTTCTTCAAGGTACATTGATTTATTGATTACATGTTCTTCCCCTACTATCACTGATTCCAATTTCTTTTGTCCTGCTCTGCACGGTTCAAGGAACTAGCAATTAAGCTTCGGTTATAATATGTGATTCTCCTGAATTTTTGTCCATTCTGTTCTTTTTGGGCCAAGATTATTATGATTTATGTATCGATTATCCGATTGTGGGCTTATAGTATTACACGATCTTGATGGTCAACGAACTCTTAGATAACTATTGGAGCACTTTGTTGCATAAGCATCCAAAAGAATGGTGTAAAAGAATGAAATTTATTTGGAACAAAGGCTTAGCTCGTTGCAGTTGTTGGAAGTTTCAACCAGCATTTGTAATATCAATTCATACGGTAGGAACACATTTGAGAATCTGATATCCTAATTTCCATAATTAAATCCTATTATAAATTAAGAAAATAAATGACCTTTTTAATTTTGCTGATGAAGGGTTGCTGCCACTGAATCAATCAAATTGAGGAAAAGAAAAAAATTCAATTGAGAGAGATCAAGAATCCTCACTAGGTCTTAGATAAAAAGAAGGAAAGAAAGAAAACAAAGAAGAAGTATAAGGTGTTGGCATGTAAGTGTAGTGTCTTGGTTCATGATGTTTGAAGGAATATAAATATCATAGCTTGACCGATTTCTAAAGAATTAAAGAAGCTATAACAACATAATCTCATTTCTAGGGAGCAGGTGTAGTTGTTGGAGACTTCTGCCTGTTCTTTTAGTTGTATTTCTGTGGAATATGACACTGAGCTTAATTCACGTGAGGAAATTTATGACTGCACTAGCTTTATCGAGTATTCACTTTTTATTTTTTTTTTAACAAAAAAAATCGTTTCTTCATTTTCGTTTCTGTTTTCCCCTCCTAATCAAACAATAGTTTGCAAGTGAAAGGATACTTTCAGTTTAGATAATTAAAAATGAATCAAAAGCATGTAAGGGTTTTGCTGACGGGCATTTCTCTCTCTATCGCCGTTTGTTGTTTATCCGCGCTCAAGGTGATTTAAGCTTTTTATTTAGTATTATGCGTTGGTTTCTCTGAAGTGTTGGCAATATGCTCTAGCGTTCTTTGTCTTTTGTTGTTTCTGATCAGGCGTACTGCCTATATCGGAAAAATAAGTTGGATGAAGCTTTGGAATCCTTGAAAGGGCAAGAGAAGAACTCTGCAATGATGCTGTTAGAATCACAAATTTTATTTCGTTTAGGAAAAATGGATGCTTCCGTCAATATTTATCAAGAGCTCCAGAAGGCCAAGATAGAGTCCTTAGAAATAAATGTTACTGCTAGTTTGGTTTCTGCTGGGAGGGCTTCTGACGTGCAAGTGGCTATGGATTCTCTCAGAGTTAAGCCAACTAGCAGTTTTGAACTGGCTTATAACACTGCTTGCTCATTGATAGAAAGAAACAAGTACAAGGATGCAGAACAATTGTTGTTATCAGCTCGAAGGTGGTGTCTAATCCTGGAAACTTAGAATTTTTAAGCTTCATGCAAATAGGTAGAACTTGCTTCAATTGATATTAGTTTTTTTTTTTTTTTTGAGAATATTATACATAATCTACTCGAGTATTTTCATGGATCTTGGATGGATAGGTAAGTAGTCATTCTCAGTCTTTTTAGTCAAGGGCTCTCTTTCGTTTCTTGGGCCTGTTTGAGCCCCACTTTTGGTGTAAAATGCATTTTGGGATAGTAGATTGATGGAGAATATGTATTTAAAAAATAAGGAAAAATTTTGAGTTTGCGTGTAATATTATTTTATTGAAGAACGTGTGGTTGAAAATAGAGAGAGAAATTTTGGAAAAGAATGGGGATCAAATATGGGCTTAATTTGTTTTTAGTTTTATTCTCTTGGGTTTATGCTCATGCACGTTCTTGCATGTCATTTTTCTTTGTTTTTTGAGCATGTTGCTACTTGGGGATATTACCCTTGGATTTCTTCAGAAACTTAGCACACTTGTTTGAGCCCCATTTTTTAATAACTCATTTTTTACCACACATTCTCCCATAAAATAATTTTACACGTAAAATAAAAAATTTTCCTTACTTTTTAACCACACATTCTCCTGAAAATCACTATTATAAAACCCAATTTTCCCCAAAAAATGGGGCTCAAACCGGGGCTTAATGGTTTTATTCATTGGACAGTTGAATGCATTTTTGGGAAGCTCTTTTCTAGAAGCTGACATTTACTTTTGCAGAATTGGTCAGGAATCACTGATGGAAGAGAATTTGGCTAATGATGACATAGAAATTGAATTGGCTCCTATAGCCATTCAATTAGCATATGTTCAACATGTGAGAGTGAAATTATATTTGAATTTTTCTTCTGTTTTCCCCACTTCTATGCATTGAAGCAATCTCTCTCTCATTTTTTTTTCAACGTTCCCCAGATCCTAGGTAACACAAAAGAAGCTTTTGAATCTTATACCGATGTCATCAAGAGAAATCTGGCAGATGAATCGTCACTGGCAGTGGCAACAAACAACCTTGTTGCTCTGAAAGGCCCCAAGGATGTGGCTGATGGGTTAAGAAAACTCGATAAGTTGATAGAGAAAGGTGATGGACCACAGACTTTCCAGCTTGCTCGTGGTCTTGACCTAAAGCTTTCACGTAAGCAAAGAGAAGCAATATTCGTCAATCGTCTATTGTTGCTACTTCATTCTAATAAGATGGATCAGGTAAATATCTACTCTTCTCATAAGTTTATTTTGAGATTGAGATTTGGCAGAATATATGTCCTACTACCAGTGGGTCCCCACCTTTTCTCTGACTAGTTATCTAATCAATAAAATACTACAGGCTCGAGAACTCGCATTTGCGCTGCCAAGCATGTTTCCGGATAGTGTAATGCCCGCGCTTCTTCAAGCTGCAGTACATGTGAGAGAAAACAAAGCAAACAAAGCAGAGGAGATACTAGGGCAGTCCGCAGATAAGTTCCCTGACAAGTCGAAGGTCTTTCTGCTTGCAAGGGCACAGGTTGCAGCTTCTGCTGGTCATCCTCAAATAGCAGCTGAATCTCTGCTGAAAATATCTGATATTCAACACAAGCCGGCAACTGTTGCCACCATTGTTTCTCTGAAAGAGCGTGCTGGAGATATTGAAGGTGCTGATGCTGTATTTGATGCTGCAATTCAGTGGTGGTCTAATGCCATGACCGAAGACAATAAGCTTGATATCATCATGGAAGAGGCTGCTGCTTTTAAGCTAAGGCATGGAAGAAAGGACGAGGCTGCACGTCTATACGAGGAGCTCGTGAAAAGCCGTGGAAGCATAGGGGCTTTGGTCGGGCTTATTCAGACAACTGCTCATACAAATATTGAGAAAGCGGAAACTTATGTGAAGCAGCTGAAACCACTACCTGGTTTGAAGGCAGTTGATGTGGGGAGCCTGGAGAAAACTTCTGGTGCAAAGCACATTGAGAGTGATTCAACTGCTAGCATCACTGAAGCATTTGAAGCAAAGAGTAAGGAGAAAGTGAAGAAGAAAAGGAAGAGAAAGCCAAAGTACCCAAAAGGATTCGATCCTGCAAATCCAGGCCCTCCACCAGATCCTGAGAGGTGGTTGCCGAAGAGGGAGAGGTCTAGTTACAGACCGAAAAGAAAGGATAAGAGAGCAGCTCAAATTAGGGGTTCTCAGGGTGCAGTAGCTAAAGAGGCTGCTACTAGTGTAAACCTGAAGTCAAATCAAACATCTAAGGGTCCCTCGCAGAATGCCAGCGCAGAGCAGTCGAAGCCTTCATCTAAGTCGAGGAAGAAATCAAAGAATTAAGAGCGACAAATGCAAAGTTTCTTATCTCGTCCAGTTGCAAGGGGAAATTTTCACATCTTGGATTGATCTTTTCTGAGTTTATGTATTCATTGTCATTTGAGTATAATAACATCCAAAAGGGGATGTTGAAAAAATAACTGTTAACGTTGTCTGCCAGTGGATAGTTTTTAGGGTTTATTTTGGTAACTTATTTGAAAATTATTTTTCTTCAAATTCATTATCGGCCACAAATTTTCGTTATCATAAATAATTTTGTATGTGGATTCATAAATTTTCTTTACTTTTAACAACATTCTTCAAAAAACCATTTTACATTTTAAATAATCTCTTTCAAAACATTCTTCTTTTTAAGATTAAACCTCTGCTGTGTATTTTCAGTTCCCTTTCTTTTATCGGTGTGTTTTTCATTTTTTTTTAAATATTTTTTGGTGTGTTTGATAGGGTTTTAAACTAATGTAGCCAGTGTGGTTGATTGGGATGAAAAGATTCATACAAGTCACCGAGTATATTTAGCCTCTGTTTGTCTATCATTTTCAAAAGGGAAAAGCCAAAGGTCCCGGCTCAATGACTGGGACGTATAGCACGGTTCTTTTCAAAAATTCTGTTTTCTACAGTAAACAATTTCATCCATATATTCACCCAATAAAATATTCCACACACAAACCAATAAAATTACTTTAAATATCATCAACACATTCTCCAAAAAATATTATTCCTTACATCATTCTTGAAATTTTAATGGGTGACAAACACATCCTTACTAACTTGTGCTGGACCCTAAAACTGGGTGGTATGCCACCTCCTGAACTGGCAATATTCCTTCCCAGGTTATGCTTAGACCCGACGACGTAGTTCTGTTTCCAATTATAAAAGATTCTCAAATGCTTACACAATTGAACCGAGCTTGCTGTACAGGGCCATTTTACCAGGCCCTGTACAGACTACTCACATACATGGGGGGGGTGGGTTTTTTTTGTGGGTTTTTTTAATGAGGTCGGACCCACCTCATTGTGAGGGGGCTGCCGTGCCCGGCCTGGCACAGCAGATTTATTCGTCCTAAGTTAAACAATTAACTGATCACAATCTCTATTCGTCTCACCATGCGGCCCCAGGACCCACCTCATTGTGAGGGGGCTGCCGTGCCAGGCCTTTTACAGGCCTGGCACAGCAGATTTATTCTACACAATTATTAAGGGGACACATTTATTTATTAAATTTAGCATTCAACCCACCAAGTGACGTGTCACGTGTAGGTGAGATACTATTTTGCCCATGTTTGGTACCTATTAAAATTTTCATTCATTCTTCTACCTATTTTCAATCACACATTTTCCAATAAAATAATATTTTCCATCACATCAATAACTTTTCCTTCTTTTTCAATCACACATTTTCCATCAATCTACTATTCCATAATACATTCTTCCAAAATAATGCGGCTCAAACACTTTGTATCAAGGCCTGAAGTGCATAATTTTTCGTAAATGGTGATGAGAAGATTGAAACATTTTACATAGTGGACAATTTCTTACGTAACTGGTATATAGCAAATTGTTTGAGCCACATTTTCAGCCAAAAATGCATTTTTGGAATAGTAATTTGATGGAGAATGTATGGTTAAAATATGAGAAAAAGTTTCGGGTTTGTGCGTAATATTATTTTATTGAAGAATGTGCGGATGAAAATAAGAGAAAGAAAAATGTATTTAAAAAAAAATGGAAAACAAACAAGGGCTAATAACGTTTTTGGAATGTCAGATTCTATTAGGTGCTTAAAGCCATGTACATCACACAATACATAGCGGCATACCCCTGTGAGCCTCCAATTACATCAACAATGCTGATTTGTCTAATTTGAGAACCCATAAAAAAATGGAAAGAATTACATACCAGTTCAACCTGTTGTCAAGAACTTTATAAGAGAGGTCCATTTTCATCGTGTGGCAGTCACCATATTGGGTTTTTGATATTGAGATTTATTCCAATTGTTTTTAAAATTCTATTTTCCTCGGGGCTCTAACTTTTTGGCACAACATCCAGCCCTATGTCAATGTCTTGGACAAAAGAGCATAGTTTGACACCTTCAAAGTGTTGTATTTTGTCAGACATACATCTAATCTCCATAGTCTTCAGCTGTGTCAATTTGGAGAGAACTGAGATTTATGCAACTGTGATAGATTCCACTAGTGAGCACTTAGATTCTAATGCTTCCCTTCTTCCACCAGAGCCTCGTTGTAGAGGGAGAATTACCTCCCAAAGGTTTGTGCCTATGGGGAGTCTTTGGATGTGGTCCCCATGGTACATGAATCAAATCCCATCAATTATTTTGCATGCAACAACCCAAGAAAGGAGTTCTGGCAGACCACCTCATTCAAATTGAGATGCTGGCTTCAGAGCTAATATAAGGCCATCTCTCAGAAGGGAGAAAACCAAATACATCTTCAACAAGCTCCAGACGTCTCATAAAGTCAAAAGTTGTGTCTAGTGCTGGGAAGTCGTTACATTTCAGTTCCCCTCAATTGGTAGACCAGGAGACCTGTATACATTACTGGTCTTTCCTCATCATCTTCCTCACCTTGCCAGCCTTTTCCCACATTTTGCTCCAAAATACAAGTTACAAAAGGCAATAAGGAAACAATTCTAATCTTATCTGGGGTCCAATCACAAAGTTTCATAGTGCACCACTCACCTCAAGGGTTTCCTGGCTCAACCAGCAAAGACAATGCTCTCAAGCAGTGGCATCTGCCTCTATTGGCATGTTCTTTTGGTGGACCTACCATTCCAAGTAGTTTTACCTGGCATGTATAGTATTTTCGGGCAAATGATAAACTTTGAACTCCTCCAGGAAATAATTTTGAGATCCTCTACAATTAAAATCTCAGTGGAAGCATGACAACAAGACCCCTAGAAAGGTGAGTACAGGGTATAGTGGTATGCATCTAGCAATTGACAGATTCAGTCATCTTCTTTTCTATATTGGCGTGAGTGTATTCAGTCTTCACAATAAAAGAAGCCCATAGATATGCATTGGTCCTCAAAAATGAAAAGCTACATTTCATCGGATTTACTGTCATAATTTAACTGCTCTGTTCCAAAATCTGAGAAAACAAATTGCTGAACCAAATGATAAGAAAATATCACGATGAACATGGAGCAGAAAAAAGTTCATGGCGAAGTCTTGATATAAGAGGATTAATTGGAACCTGAATAGGAAGATGGCCGGTGGAACCATGTCTTCTTTATATACCAATAATAACTTTCAATGCATGTTCCATAGTAAATACTCTAAAATACACAATTTCAAATAGCCAACCAGCTTTAATGACCAAGAAAGTTAGTGATCAATTAGGAGATAACCAATTTATCACACTATCTTATTGAGATTCTGCACTTCATGAACAAACTTAACAATTTGAAAACATAGTAGGAAAATTATCCATATGATGCAACCAACCAGGAGAAAATTGTAAATGATCAGTTGCCATATTAATACATCATGAAAATTCAAAGGTGAACATTTACAAGTAAATAGAGCAAATCTGTTCTGACTGACCTTGCTCAAGTTTAGCTGCCAACTTCAGCCAAATTGGAAGTCATCCCTCAGAGGGAATACACCGGCTACAGATTCTACAAGTTCCATTTGTTTTGTCAACTGAATCAAACATGCATAAATCTGATTTGATTGAGAATGCGACTTGTCTCTCACTATGAACTCGTAAACATTTCCATTCAACTCAATGGAGCTGCAACCAGGAGTCTTGTCCACTCCTCTCTCCCTCATCATTTTCCTCACCTCCCCAACCTTATGCCACAAATTTGCTTCAACATACATGTTTGCAAGCAAAACATAAGTTCCACTATCACTGGGATCCAACTCAAGAAGTTTGATAGCAGCTTTCTCTCCCAACTCAATGTTTTTGTGAATTCGACAAGCAAAAAACAATGCTCCCCATACCACAGCATCTGCTTTTAATGGCATGGTTTCAATAAGTTCTACAGCCTCCTCTAGAAGACCAGCCCTACCAAGAAGGTCCACCATGCAAGAATAATGTTTAAGCTTTGGAGCAATCTTGAATTTGGAGCTCATTTGAGAAAAAAAATTGCGACCCTGTTCCACGAGACCACCATGACAGCATGCGGACAAAATCCCTAGAAAGGTAACTTCATCCGGCATTAGTCCAACATCAATCATATCTATAAAAATGGATAGAGCATCTTGTACATCCCCATGAAGTGCCAAGCCACCAATAATAGCGGTATAAGTTAACGTATTTCTGCCCTGAATCTCATGGAACATCTGAAGTGCCTTGGTAATATTAACATTCGAGTGCTCCAAGCTGTGCACAAGCAGATAAGGCATTAACCATGGTCACCTCATCGGGATTAACATTCATGGCTTGCATTTCTAAAAAAACAAAGACAACGCTTCTTTCCCACTCTTGGCTTGGACATAAGCACCTATCAATGCATTCCAAGGGACAACATCCTTCTCGGGCATCTCATCAAAAAGTCTCCTAGCGGCATCCAAATACCCAAATCTCGCATACCCCACAACCATGGTTGTCCAGCTAACCATGGTCCTATCCCCCATTCTATCAAACAATGTCTTTGCTTCCTCAAGATCTCCACACTTCACATACATATCCATAAGAGCATTAGACAGCGGGATGCTCATATTCAACCCTTTCTCTCTAATATATTGATGAAATTCTTTCCCAAGCTTCAAATCCTCCAACTGAGCACTCGCTGAAACCACCCCAATCATAGTAACCTCGTCAGGATTCACATCCCTCTCCCTCTCCATTTTCTTATACATCCTCAATGCATCCTTCACTTTCCCACTCCTAACGTACCCATTGATCAAGGAATTCCATGAAACCAAGTCCCTCATAGAATTTTCGCCAAACACTTTACCTGCAGCATCCAACTCCCCACATGGCATCAAGAAATGTATCAAAGCATTGTGCACAAATATATCACAATCATAACCCATTTTCTAAACATGTCCAAGAATCTCATGGCCCATATAAAACAACACCAATCTAGCGCAAGTCTTGAACAACAAAGGAAAAGTATAATAATCAGGCCTTAAGCTAATGTTACTGTTCCTATTAACAATTAACATTTTTTTGTACAAAACAAAAACTTGTAACGGAATTTGGCTAACAGTAAAGGCTCTAATGACTATATTCCAAGAAAACGCATTTGGGTTATGCATGTGAGACAATAATCTTTTGGAATAATTAAGATCACCAAACGGCGAGAGAGCACAAAAGGCTATTAAACGACTATAAGCCAACCCATCTAAAGAAAGACCACTAATGATCATTTGGGACTGTATTTGGAGGAACTGGATCATGAACTTGCATTTGGTTTCAAGAAGAGAGAGAGTGGGGTTTGAGAGAACAAAAGTGTGTGTTGTGTTCCACTTGGTGGTGGAATTCTCATTATTCTTGGGTTTGTTTCTGTGGGGCAAGAGTGGGCGAGTGTGGAGTGAAACTGGAGAAAAATATGGGTACTTTGCGAAGAGTTTAATATTACAAGGTTGTCGTGATTTGAAGAAGAAGAGAGCAAGCATTAGAATAGTTGGCGGGTTGGACCGAAAATTTCCTTTCGCTATAATTATGAAGAACTTGTCTATGGGTACATAACCTTTGCCATAATGGTTCACATAATGGCCAAGTGTTTGGCCCCTATTGGAGGGTTGCCGAGTGAACTTGTCTATGGGTACATAACCTTTGCCATAATGGTTCACATAATGGCCAAGTGTTTGGCCCCTATTGGAACCCACTTGGCCATTATGTGAACCATTATGGCAAAAATTATGTACATCTAGCATTTTTCAATTATGAAGCGTTGGGGCCTACTTGGGAGGTTTTTTTTAACTGATTTTGGATGGTACGGGGAAGGAAAAATCGGTGATTGTCAATTTATTTGAACACCGATTTTAAAAGATTTAAAAATCACCCAAATTCGATACAGTGTAATTTTGATCATTTCTTTCAATCCATTAAAATCAGCAAATTTTAACCGTTTCTCCTACTCTCTTCTAATTTTATCCCCAATAAAATAATTATTTTCAATCAATATATCTTCTTCAAAACTAAATTTTAAATAAAAATAAATTAACAAAAAAATAAATATATAAGCAAAAAAAATATTATAATTTAAAAATACTTATAAATAAAAAATCACTTTTATGTAAAAAAAAAAAAACCTGTTTATAAAATAAAAATACTACGAATAAGACAAAAAAATCATTTATAAAATATAAAAAATTACTTATAAGTAAAAAAATCACTTAAAATCACTCGAGTAAGGTTTGATCACTATGAAGGAGTGACAAAGGTGTGAAAGAAGGAGAAGATTTGGAGTGGTGATGGTGGTTTTAATATGATGGCATTGGAAGAAATAGAACAAGTTTTGAGCCCTTTGAAAAAGAGTTGCAATGTAGGACATTGAGGAGGGACATGTAAACAAAAAGGGTAGAGATGAGTGAGAAGTCTAGCATGGAATCCAAGGATTCTAAAAATGCATTAATGGTGGTCTCTGCTTTGTAAAGCCGTCGAGCGCAATGATTTATTTATGTTGGAATGTGCAGGGGGCGGCAAAACTCCAGCACGGTGATGGTTACAAGTTGTGATTGATTTTGTAGCGGACTTTCGGGGTAGAAGTAGGGTTTGGAATATTTGTTCTTACTCTACGATATTTTGGGTTACTCATTCAGATGGGACTATGTGGCGTCTAAGAAGTACGAATAGGAATACGAAATTCGAATGTGATACAACATGGTATGTCGATATGACTTTAAAAAAAAAAAGAAAAAAAGAATACGCGAATACGTGTTATAAAATTCAACATAATTTCATTAATATAAAAGAAATATTAAAACAAAAGCATAATAATAAAAAAAAAAATATATACTAAAGTATTTTATATCAATCTTTAGTTATCCAAAATTCATTTTCTTCAACATCAACATCAACGTCAACATTAACATCTTCATTATCATTAAAAATAACACTCTCCAACTTTGACTCACTCATCTATGGTAGATTAACAACCTCAAGCAATGCAACAACTTCAAGAGTATCAAATAAGTTTTCGACAATGTCTCACATCTTGAATTTTCCTTTTAAATAGAAATCTAATTTTTGATAAACTAATTGTGTATTTTCAATAAATATTATTATCCCTTATTTGGTCCCCATTATTTTTAAAATACATTTTTTCCTCTTATTTTCAATCACATTTTTCAATAAAATAATATTATATATAAACCCAAAACTTTTCTTATTTTTTAACCTTACATTCACCATCAAAATACTATTCAAAAAAATCTTTGGCAAAAAGTGGAGCTCAAACGACCTTTTATACTCAATAAGTTATTTTATATATATATTGAATACATGTACGAATGAGTGTACATGTATCCGTGCATGACGGTGCTTCTATTATCATCCTAGACTGGAGAAACAACACTTTTCTTGGGATTTGTGACTCCATTTTGAAAAATCAACATTGTTAAGAGAAGTAGCGCAAATCATTATAAATTAGTCTATATTTTCATCTTTATTTGATATGAGATTTTATCCCTTAACACCAACCTCATTTTTCGAAATAGGCTTCTCCAGATTTTGGTAGTATTCTATCGATAAGCCTAGTTCGCGATTGTCAAGTCTCTCTGAGTGATAGGACAGATCTCTGGTTATGTTGTAGTGAAGAGGTTGTAACCGTTCTCACGATATCTGCATCTTTATCTTGCTAGACTCCACTTACATCAGTCACCCCAATGGATCTTGTTTGAGTCCCATTTTTGTAAGAAAATGTATTTAAGAATTGCGATTTTTTCTTTTGAGAATGTATTGTTGAAAAATAAGATTTTTTTTTTAATTTTTATATAAATTATTTTATCAAATAGTGTGTGGGTGTAAATGAGTTTTGAAAAATTAAGGGCATGTTCTCTTTACCGTTTTCAAGCCGTTTTTTTTTCTCGATTTTTCAAAATAGTGAAAATGCGTTCTCTTTCCTATTTTTGAAAACGCGTTTTTGAAAATAAGTTAAAAATTTACAAAGAAAATCCAAAATAAAATTAAGTATTTTCAGTTATAATCAAGTCAAAATTTTCAAAACACATTTGGGGTGTTTTCAGTTTAACGTCACCCCAATCACCACCAACGCCGCCCGCACCACACCACCGTCGCCGTCAGATCCGTCACCACAGCCAACGCCACAACTACCGCCACACCTCGGATCGTGAACAAAATTGTCATGGGACCATAGATCGTGAAAACTGCAGTCGGAAATTACTCTGCGTGCCTATTAGGTAAAGCCCTGAATTATTATTACCATGGAAGGTCTAATTATCTTGAAATAGATGTTGATATTGGTAGCTCAGCAATCGCCATCGGAATTTTGCGCTTGGCTTTGGGCTACGTTACAGCGGAGCAATCGACATGGGTTTCTTGGTAGAGGCGCAGTCGGAGGAAGAATTGTTGGAGAAATTGTTTGGGGCCGAGGGCGAAGGGAGGGGTGGGCTGGGGTGAGTTGTAGCCTAGTCCTACCCCCCACCCCCAGAAGATACATTAGCCAGAAGAATTCTTGGATATTGTTGAGAATATGAATTGCATTTATAGTTTTCAGTCACTAAAGCAAGTATTCTTAAAGATGTGCACAAAGCATAAATGCCACAGTTTGTGAAAATTGAAGAGCACAACTTTTTCTTCGGTGAGGAATCATGCAGTACTTTCTTTTTCGATGATCAGGCTCCAACCCTCCATTGGTACTGTTCTGATTAATGGAATTGAGAAGGGGGGGGGGGGGTAATCTTTACCAAAAATTATCAAAAAATGATGAAGATTTGAAGCCAAAATCTAAATCACTCTAAGAAAAATTTGTATTGTGAAGAAGATGACTAATAGGGGGAGGGGTGGGTAGGGTAAGGTGATAATGTGGTGAAGTGATGTATCGGTAAGTATTTCAGTGTATGCTTTTTAGTGTTAAGCTTCAACTATTATCCACAGTAGGAAAATTCCTGCAATGGTAGAACTAGTTTGAAGTAGTAATGAAGATGGCAAATAAATATGTACATGCAATAGGGTTTAAGTCTCCTTAATGCAAGATCAAGACATTGAGTAATTCTTATTTTAAATAATAAATTAAATTTTTTTTTTATTTTAAGCTACAAGCCTACAACTCTCCTATAAAACTGTAAAAAATTAAATTTCAGTCCAACCTAATGTATCTTTCGGCTCCGCCCTTGTTCGGGGCTGTTAGAATTTGTCAAATGGAGATGAATCATGCAACATTTGTTGATAACTCCCCACCATCAAGGAAAGTTTTGCCTTGCGAAGATGGAAATGAGTTGTGGGTTTATTTTAAGATTAATTTTTTAATCCCAAAAACTTAATCCGTTTTCTTTGAGAGAGAGAGAGAGAGAATTTTTGAAAACAATTTTTCAAAATGTCAAAAAGAACACATTTTCAACAATCTAAAAATGGATACTCAAAACACAAAATGAATTGAAAACTCAAAACACAAAATTGAAATATAAAGAGAACAGCCCCTAAGGTTTTGATAAAATGAGGGGCCAAACATAGGCTTAATTTTTCTTCCTACAGCTTTCTGATGAAAAAAAGGCAGTATTTCACGAGCCTATCTGCCCTTGCTCATTGTGGTCTCGATAAATAACTCTGCTACGCCCGCCAAGCAAGACCACGATCAAATCACACGTTGAAAATACTCCATTTTTTCCATGTGAATAGCAAGATTACAATCACGGATCATCTGTTGGATGATACTTCTCATAATTTAAGTATTTCATTAAAATTAATGTTAAGTTTAGCCAAATATGCTAACAAAACAATCTTCTATTAACCACTTTTAACTAGCCTTTTTCTCTTACTATTAAGGCAAAAATAAAATATTCAAGCATGTTTAGGACTCAAATTTATGTTAACTTGAGCTCTATTTGGTAAAAATTATTTAAAACTCATTTGACTTTAACTTAGATTAAAGTCTGATTTTAATCAATAACAAACAAGGTCTTAATATACATTGAAGATAACCAATGTACCTCTTTTAGTAATTATCAACAGTAATATTATCGAAGTGGTCATCAATCACAGTAGGCAATAAGATAAAAGAGCATGCGCTCTTCACGCGTCTAGATTTCAACTGTTTGGACAAATTCCATTCAAGGTCCTTTGGCTGCTTATTTTATCCAAGGTTAGGGACAGAATTGTAAAAAAAAAAAATGATCAACCCATTTTCCTTTTTGCAAAGGTTAGGGACCCAGCTGCAATTTTCCTTAAATTATTTAATTAAATAATGTAAATACATAACTTCAAAATGTAACTTTGCTAGGTGCCAGGGTTGGTGACCGGGTTTGGTGACGTGTCGCCACGTGTCGCCCACCAACCCTGGCCATTTATCATTTCCCTTGTCATAAGTGAGTAAAACTAGAATTATGCTACATGTACAAAGTTATGTTACAAAGTTGGTTGACAAAATAACATTTACACCAATCATTTTAAAAACAGATTTTTAAATCATTTGAAATCAACAGTCTGGATTTTGCCAACACACTTTGTAACCCAGCTTTTGTAAACTAACTTTGTACAAATAGCTTTATTGGTAAAACTAACAGAAAAATAAGCACAAACAAAATCTGTCAGTGAAAAACAGCAACTTCTACACTGACAAAATAGCAGAAACAAGATACCCAAAAAATTGAAGAGAAATTTTAGGGTTCAAACCCCTCTAGACTCGAATAATTTAACTAGATCAGTAAAACTTCGCATTGGATGAATTTTCAAACTAAATATGAAGATATCATCACCATCTCTATTGCTAAAGGAAATTAGCCTATTAGGCACCACCAGAGCCATATTTCTTGCCAAATACGATCATCTGAAGCTTGTCATAGCCTGCAAGCACACCAGCACCAGCAATGGCACGAAGGATGTTCGCGCCAGCACCCTTGAATAAAGATTTGGCACCCTCGTTTTTGAGGATTTGAGTAAATGCATCCATCGAGCTCTTGTACTTCACGGCTTCTCCTGAGGTCATCATCATTCTTCTACGGACGGTGTCAATTGGGTAAGAGGCAAGACCAGCACCATTTGTAATTAGCCAACCAAGGGCAAAGCTAGCGAAGAAACTATCCTGTAATCATAGGCAGGCAATTTTCAGTGAAAAATTGCAACATATTGACAAAATAATGTTCTATGCTATGTCGACTACACAGAAATGTCAAAATTTGCATAAGTATAGTATTGTACTTCACACCTCCAATCAGTAAAAATGTAATCCTATTCAATGAGAAGAATCGATCCCAAAACCCGACAAATACAACCCAATTGACGATTCCAGTTCCATGGGGTTTTAAATAATCAGGCATCTATAATGTTGAGAGAGAAGTGATTACTAGAATGATGCCAATCGTATACTAACCTGCAACTTTCCAGTCAGTAACACAGGCTTCAAAGAGTCATACATTCCAAAGTACAAACCACGGTACACGATGATACCAACACAAGATATGTTGAATCCACGGTAAAGACCGGCAATACCATCAGATTTCAGGGTCTTTCTGTAGACATCAACCAAACCATCAAACTGCCTCCCACCTCCTCCCTTCTTTGCGGCCTTGGCATCATTTGCAAGTCGGGTACGAGCATAGTCCAAGGAGTACACAAAGAATAGGGATGAAGCACCAGCAGCACCACCAGATGCAAGGTTACCTGCAAACCATTTCCAGTAGCCATCACGGTCCTTCTTGAAGTTGAAAAGCCTCTTGAAGTAGTCCTTAAATGCAAAGTTCAAGGCCTATGGAACAAGAACAGTAATTAGTATAAAATGCATAAAAGCAGACNACACAAAGAATAGGGAGGAAGCACCAGCAGCACCACCAGATGCAAGGTTACCTGCAAACCATTTCCAGTAGCCATCACGGTCCTTCTTGAAGTTGAAAAGCCTCTTGAAGTAGTCCTTAAATGCAAAGTTCAAGGCCTATGGAACAAGAACAGTAATTAGTATAAAATGCATAAAAGCAGACCTTCTTGAAGTTGAAAAGCCTCTTGAAGTAGTCCTTAAATGCAAAGTTCAAGGCCTATGGAACAAGAACAGTAATTAGTATAAAATGCATAAAAGCAGACGAACACATGCAAAATTCAGTGTATCATGGAAACAGGAGATATGTAAACCTGAGTGGGGAAGTAACGAATGACATTAGCAGTGTTTCCTCTCCACAGTGATCCAAAACCTTCATCCTGAATTGTTCTCTTGAAACAGTCACCAATTCCTTTGTATGGTTCAGAGAGCCTGCCGGCCTTAATCATTTCGTCTTGATTTTGGATCAAAAGTTTCACACGTTCAATAGGGGCGGCAGCAGTTTTTGACACAGCAGCCGAAACTCCTCCCATGAGAAAGTCAATGGCAAAGCCAGCAAAGCCTTTTTCTGAGGGAGCCTGCACAAACACTGGTGAAACATTTGCAGAAATCACTGCCAGATCCTTGGTGGCTCTGCAAGTCATAGGATACTTCAGTCCCGCATTTGTATGATTGCCATATGCAAATTGCCTCCGATGCAAAGCAGGTCGTTGAAAGCTTCCATTGCGAGATTGAACATCCGGGGAGAGACTAGATCACAGATATGGCTGGTTGGCTACCTTCTGAACAATAGTTGGGTGCTGGTATTGATCTTCCATTATGACCTAGAATAAAATTCCCGCAAACACTAAATTGGTGATCAAGAATAAAATAAAAAGATTGAAAAGGGACTGGGCTGCTGCGACATGGATTACATTTCAATTGTTTTCAGCCACAAGCTTCTGCCAAAAATGTTGAGAACTCCTTCAACTAATAGAAGACAAATAAATCACAAGAAGGCACCATAAAATTGTTAAGACTAGAAAAAACATGCATGATAAGTAGTACCAGCAATACAACTTAAAATGACTACCAAACATGGAGTAGGTTCAATAGTCAACACTTGAATAAAAAATTAACTATTATCTCCCCTGTTGTAAAATTATGAATGATGGTGTTTATGCACAAGGTACACTGTACTAACATAGCAAAAATGCATTAAAAAAAGACTTTGATTCTTGAACACACATAAAAAACCAAACAACATGCAGCATTCATTCGTGAAAAAGAATTATGATCAAGCGAGCAGATTTTTTAGAAGTTTAATAGCATAAACAAGAACCAGATTTTTACGCAGATTGATATTAACAGAAGAGACCCTGTAATCAAGGTAAAGATTCAAAATTTATCATCCACCCCGTAATAGCATATTATTATTCATCAACATTTTATGCCGCATGCAAGCTCCTAAGCAAGCTTTTTTTATCCAGTCGTATAAGTTTAGACTGTGATTAAAGCATTAAAATCTGTGGCACAAAGATCTGAAATTAAATTGTTAAAATAAATACAACAAGAGCAAACTTCATCGATTACAAAACACGTTACATAGACAAATAGGAGAACCTAAACGCCCTCATGCGTATAAAATCTTTAGCCACAGGGAAAGGGTCCCAATAAACTTGTTCCGCCAGAATCATCACATTCAAATTCAAAAACTCGTATAACCCAACACACACACACACACACACACACGTAAGCAAATCTATAAACAATACGAACATAAATAAATTAAACATTCAGATCTAAAAATAAAATGTGGAAAAAACAGATGACAAGAAAAGCAAATCTGAATGAATACAAACCTTTTTTTTTTCTTATAGAGTACAGAAATACTGAGCTTTCTATATATCTTACTCACATATCTAAGCTGTGTAAACAAACACAAATACTACTACCACTAAACATAAATAAAAAAGGAAAAAGCCGTATAACAACGAAAATTATGCAAAATCCTTCAAAAAAACTCAATGGATAGATAGAAATTTCAATCAAGGCCGGAGATTTTACCTGCGATCAACTCGCCTCGGATGTCGTGAGGGGAGAGTTGAACGAGAATATTTGGATTGAACGTTAAAGAGAGAGGCAAATGGAGAAAATGGCGGTGTTCTAGTTTGTATTATTTTTAGGGAAAATTGCAGCGGAGGTCCTAAACCTTTCGTCTTGTTGCAAAAAACACCTTAACCTTCCATTTTTACGACCGTAGCACCCACAAAATTAATTTTGTGTATGTCTTAACATTATGCTTACTGGAGAGCAATTAATGTTTGGTTCCTGAAAAGATTCAGTTTACTTCCTCATTGTTGTATTGCTCAACTTTTTCCCATCAAACTCAAAGATTTTGGCAATTTAGATTGAGCAATTAATTTTTGGTTCTTTGTAATTTTTTCTGGAGATAAATTTAAGGTGAAAAGGTGATGTGATCAAGCTTCGAGTTGATTTTTTTCTTGACTAGTTTCTTTGTTTAGTCGGGTCTTTTGGGTGGAGGGTAATAGCTTGGGAAGTTCGATTGTGAAGGATGGCCATTGGTGTAGTGATTGTGGCGCATTCAATGCTTTTTGATGAGATACTTGTTCTAATACTACAGTTTAATTTCTTCATTTGTTTGAGGAGAATGATGTTTTAATTTTTGCACTGAGTTCTGAGTGTGGTGCGATAGTGGCGACAATGGTCGAGCGGTGGTCATAGTGATTGAGTTTGGTTTTTGTTTTAGAGGTGGAGTGTTTGGAGAAGATGAAGTTTTTTGTTGATTTTTATTTAATTATCATTTGCATTGTTCTATTATAGAAAATATTTATTTACCATTTTGTCCTTCTCTTAACTTGTCAATTCGAGTCAAAATTGCAATTTTGGTGTTGGTTAATGGCATTCTGGACGGAATATGTCATTTGGACTCCGATTGTCATTAAAATGGAAGGGTTAGGATTGCGATCGCAAAAATGAAAGAATTAAGATGTATTCTGCAACAAAATAAAAGGTTTGGAACCTCCACTGCAATTTCCCCTTATTTTTATGGGTTTAAAAATGAACACTGAACTTTGAGTGTGCTCTATTTTGGTAACTGACTTTATTTTATTTTTTAAAAAAAGATTTAACACCCAACTTTTATTTTCTTTTAGTATTAGACACTTTTTAATTCAAACTAAGAAAATTAATACGTAAATTAAAGATGAAATTTTAATTAATTTATTAGAATCACTGTCCAATAGGGATAGCAATTTATCCCATGTGGCATACTAATATTGATAAACAATTGATTTATTACTACTTAACAATTTTGTTATCGACATGTATTTTTCATTAGTTTGTATTTACAAAAGAGTAATTGTGGAAAATGTAAAATTTTGACGAGTTAATTGTTTGAACTTTGAGCATGCCGAACTTCGGGTAATACCAAGTTTTACTCATTGTACTTTAATTTGTACCCCACTATTTATTCACTGAACTTTATAAAATTGTACTCCATTACACACTGGACAACTTTAGTTACTAACCTCTACCCACGTGGATAACGGAATATACACGTGCCTTTTTTCTTTCCTTAAAATGTTTGACAACCATTATGGTAGAAAAAAATTTGAATATTTATTCTCCACAATTTCATTTTGGGTTTCTCTCAATCTCATTAATGACTTCTTAGTTTGCTGGGAGCGAAAATGGGTAGTTGTTTATGTTGGATATTGTTCAAATTAACAATGATGAGTGATTTTGAAAGTGATGAAAATGGTTAATCATTAAAAAAAAAAAAGCAAGAACAAAAAACAGTGATGGCCGAAAAATGGCTGGGCGGAAGTCCCTGTTCAAAAATTCGCTCATTGAGTTTTTGAATTTTGGTGTCGTTTTGATGGGTTTTACACACTTTTAGCTTGGTTTTTACACATTTTCGTGTATAGTGATTGTAATTCTATATATATGAGTAGTTTTTATGATTAAAATCATATCACAAACTTCAAATTGATTCCATAATGTCCAAAATCTAAGATTAAACAAGTTTTTATAATTTTGTTCTTTAGTTCCTTTTTCCAAGTTTTGTTTGTTTGATTCAAACTTAGATTAAAGTTTGTTTACTCCTACAAACTATTTGCCATAAAGCCTACAAGTGCTTACTACAGTGGTGACAAATATCGTTTGAGGATAATGATTCATAATCGTGTTCAAATCTTACATTTTGGTGATTTCTTGTTGCTGATTTTATTTTCTTGTTCTTCATCAACTTTTCTCAACAATCTCAGACGATATTAAACATGGAGAACGAGATAACCATGACTACGATAAAAATGATGAATCAAGACCTTGTGAGGCTTGACAGATTCGACAATCTGAACTTTACAAAATGGAATGACAAGTTGAAGTTTCTTCTCACAACCTTAAAGATCTTCTATATTTTGGATCCGGACTTGGCATCATTTCCAAAACCAACCCCAAATACAAGGCTGAGGAGGAATGTACCAAAAAATTTCTTATTTCTACGTATTTTGTTTTTAAATTCTTGGATAACTTGCCCTTGTTAGGACAAGTCCATAAGTTGTAAATAATAATCTATAAAATGAAGCCCATGAAGATTGATCTTCTCGAAACCTTCCAATTGGCGCAATCATTGCGAAACTGCCATTTTCATGGAAAGGTTATAGAAATAAAATTCTTCTCAATTCCCAAGATTATTTTTTGGAAGAAATTCAAAAACATTTTCGAATTGAATAAAAGTCAATGGCACAAGATGGAAATGAATATTCTCATGAGGGCACTTTCAAAGCCTATGTCATGGATCAACCAAACAAATACAACGAGAATTCCAAGAATAGGAAATCCACAAACCCCAACAAAGATAACAAGAACAAGAAGAAATTCAAAGTTTTTTGTTATGTGCGTGACAAACTCGGACATTATGCTCGAGACTGTAGATATCGCAAACAACCAACGCGAGAAGGCAAAGTGAACTCCATTGACAATATCATCACTACCGTGAGCATTATGAATTCAGTAAAATAAAAGGTTCAAGGACGGTGGTACGATACTTGTGCCACCATACATGTGTGCTATAATAGATCACTTTTCAAAATCTATCAAGAAGTGGATGATGAAGAAATTCAAATGGGGAATGCAGTTCAATCAAAGCTTGTTGGTAAAGGAAGTATAGACTTACAATTTGCATCCGACGAAAAGATCACATTAATAAATGTATTGTATGTACCGGGTATGAATAGAAATCTTGTAAGTGGTGATTTGTTGGGAAAATCGGAAATAAAGTCCACATATGATTCAGACACACTTATACTTTCTCGGAATGGTGTATTTATTGGAAAATACTATTCTAATGGTGGAATGGCCAAACTTTGTACAATTGACAATAATATCAATAAAATTACAAATTTAAATTATATTGTTAAGTCTATTTATTTATGACATGATCTAGGACATGTCGGCTTTTCTATTTTAAGAATAATGATTAAAATCGGAATGATTTCATTTGAAAACATAAAATATAATAAATGTGAATTATGTGTTTAAGTCTAAAATGATTAAGAAACCTTTTCATTGTGTTGAAATGAAATCTAATTTACAAAACTTAATTCATTCCGATATATGTGAATTGAATGTTAACTAGAGGAGGTAATAGATACTTCAAAATATTAATAGATGATCATTCTAGGTTTTGATATATCTACTTGATGAAATATAAGGAAAGTCAAAGTAGAAAATCAATTAAATAGAAAAATTAAAATTCTTAGAAGTGATATGGGAGGTGAATGTTTTTCTAGTGAATTTAATCTTTTTTGTGAACAACATGACATAATACATCAATGTAGTGCATTTAGAACACCCGAACAAAATGGTTTGGCTGAAAGAAAAAAATAGAACCTTAGTTGAAATGATTAATGTCATGCTGACATATGCTAAGTTGCCATTTAAAAGTGATTTCAATTTATTTTGTGAAAAATATGGCATAATTCACCAATGTTCTGCACGTAGAACACCTGAACAAAATGGTTTGGCTGAAAGAAAAAAATATGAAACTAGTTGAAATGATAAATGCTATGTTCTTAAGTGCTACATTGCCATCTAATTTATGGGGTGAAGTTTATTAAGTGTTTGTCACATAGTTAATAAGATTTCTTCTAAAAGATTTAAGGTTTCTCCATATGAATTGTGGAAAGGGAAAAACAAAACATTGGTTATTTCAGAGTGTGAGGTGTCTTGCTTATAGTAAAAACACAGATCCTAAAAGGATTAAATTGAGCCCTACAGGGATCAAATACGATTTTGTAGGATATGCCCAAAATAGCAAGGTATATCGTTTATTAAATTTGAAAGCAATGTTACTATTGAATCCTATGAAGTAGAGTTCTTCAAGAATATGTTATCTTTAGATAATAATTCTCTAAGGAAACCTCAAGTGGAGATTCCTAGTTCTACAAAATCACAAATAGATCACCTTCAAAGGATGTTGAAACAAGTGAACTTCGCATAAACAAAAGAGCTCGAAAGGAAAAAGTGCTAGTTAGATTCTCTACTTATTTCTTTCTATTTAGTTGATGAAAATGAGAAGAGTGTCACAAGAACTACTCCATATGTTATTCAAGTGGAAAGCGATCTTAAAACTTATCAATAAGCAATATCATGTAAAGATAAACCTTTTGGAAGGATGCTGTAAATGATGTAATTGATTTAATAATGTCAAATAACACTTAGAAATTAGTCAATTTACCACCTGAATCAAAACCTATAGGCTGTAAATGGGTATTTAGAAGGGAGTACAATGCGGACGGTACTCTTAAAACTTTTAAAGCTACACTAGTTGTTAAAGGATATCAACAAAAAAAGAATAGATTACTTTAACACGTATGCATGAGTTGCACGAATAACATCAATTAGAATTATATTCATTTTACCTTCAGTATATGATTTTCATATTCATCAAATGGATGTTAAAATGACATTCTTAAATGGGGATCTTGATGAATATGTCTCTATGGAACAATAGAAAGAATTTTTTTCTACCTAGAAATGAGGATAAAGTATGCATGCTAATAAATTCCTTATATGCATTAAAACAAGTACCAAAGAAATGGCACGAAAAGTTTGATTTGGCAATAACGTCTTTTGGATTTAAACACAATAGTGTTGATAAAGGTTTATATTCAAAAGTCTGTGATAATCATATTGTACTCATTTGTTTACACATAGATGACATGTTGATTGTAAGCAATCAAATGCAAGGTACAAAAAAAATAAAGAGGTTTCTATCTTTTACATTTAAAATGAAAGGTCTTGGTCAAGTGGATACCATATTAGGTATCAAAGTCACCAAGACTAGTGGGGGTTATATGTTAAGTCAATTACACCATGTTGAGAATGTGATTAATAAGTTCAACACTTGAACATCAAAGAGGCTAATACTCTATCTAACCCAAACTTGAAACTCATAAAGAATGATAAAAGAGCAATAACACAACTTGAGTATGCAGGTGCTATTGTTAGTCTAACGTATGCTGTGCAATGTACAAGACCCAAATAGCATTGACAATTAGTAAACTTTGTTGGTTTACTAGCAATTAAAGTAAAGAACATTGGAAGGCTATCGAGAGGGTTCTCAGTTATTTGAAGAAAACCAAGGATCTAGGTTTCTGATATTCCAAGTTTTCGGCAATATTTGAAGGATTTAGTGATGGTAGTTGGATATCTAGTGTTGGTGAGAATAAACTAACCTGAGGTTGGGTATTTACCCGTGGTGTACGGTCTCTTAGAAATCCAAGAACAAACATGTATTATTCACTCAGTTGTAGAATTTGAATTTGTAGTATTGGCTGAAACTGGAAAAAAAGCTGAATGGCTAAGAGATTTAATGTACGAAATTCCATTGGGAGAAATGAATAATTCTTCTATATCCATATTATGTGATAGTCAAGCCATTTTAGGTAGAGCATAAAATGAAGTATATAATGGTAAGTCTAGACATACGAGTCTAAAACATAGCTATGTGAGGAAATTAATCAAAGATGGAATAATTTTATTTATCTGAAGTCAAATGAGAATTTGGTTGATCCGTTCACTAAACCATTTACGAGGGAACTAGTTCGAACAACTAGTATAATGTGGTTAAAACTTCGCAATTAAATCAACCAATGGCGGCAACCATACATGAATATACTAACAAGTATACGTCGAGTTCAAAGGGTAACAACAAGTTATTCGATAAGTGGATAGATTTAGCACTTATTTTTTTCCTTTAAAACCCTATCTTAGATTACAAGTGCTGGCTGTCATAGATAAGAGGGTTACATTTATATAACTCTTAATAAAGTTCAAATCGGTGGATCAAATATCTCTAAAAGTGACTAAAATAATGAAAGAGCTTTAGCTATATAAACTTTGAGGTGGTGCCGTTACAACAGAGAGCTGGAGTTTATGTCTTAAAAGTTTATGAATAGAAGAAGCACAAGGCCATAAAAGTGCTAAACGAGATTGTGTAGAACTTGAAACATTTGATACTTTTCATCGGTATCATCACAATGAATAAATGTTCAAAGCTTTTATGCTACCTAGGATTTTCATGATTACTTTGTGAGATTTATACTAAGATTGGACTTAAATGGAAAGATATCCATACTTTATGCATAAGTGTCGTTAAACTTGAGTTTGTATCCATTTTTATTTGAACAAGTGGGAGATTGTAGGATATTGTTCAAATTAACAACGAGAAGTGATTTTGGAAGTGATGGAAATGGTTAACCTTGAAAAAAACAAGCAAAAACAAAACGAGAACAAAAAAGGTGATGGCCGAAAAATAGGTGGGCACCCGACTGCCCAATACAAAAATTTGTTCGTTGGACTTTTGAATTTTGGTATCGTTTTGAAGGGTTTTACACCCTTTTGGCTTGGTTTTTGCATATTTTCGTGCACAGTGATTGTAATTCTATATATATGAGTGGTTTTCATGATTGAAATCATATCACCAACATTAAAAATCTAAGATCAAACCAAGTTTTTATAATTTTGTTCTTTATTTTTTTTTCCAAGTTGTGTTTGCTTGATTCAAAATTCGATTAAGGTTTGTTTACTTTTACAAACTATTTGTCATAAAGCCTTCAAGCACATATTTCGACGGCAACAAATATCGTTTGAGAACATCGATTCATAATCGTGTTCAAACCTCCCATTTTAACGATTTCTTGTTAGTTTTATTTTCTGGTTCTTCATCAACTTTTTCAACAGTTTAAGCAAGAAAATTATTTCTTCTTCTTTTGCTCCTGGTCCAATTCTAAAGCCACAACAGATTCAATCCTATTATAAACAAAGCCGATACCAAAATTGCTCTGATACCACTTGTTATGAAACAATCCATCGGATTGAGATGTTGAAGTTATATAACAAATAATAGTGAAGTATATGATCTAGCAAAGAATAATAAAGACAAGAATATGGAAGAAGAATTAAGAAATTTTATTGACTCAAGAATAATAGAGAAGAGATAAAATTACAATGAATCCTATAATTTTAGTAATCTATTTTCTCATACTTATCAAATTTTATAGAAGAACCTAATATTTATAGAAAACATGTAGGGGACGTCCAAACCCATTTAGTAGAGTTTTTGATGAAGTAGGATGTCAAAAATTAAGTCCAAAATGAAGTAGAAGAAGAAAGTAGCGAAAAATCCAAACAGGTCGGGGGGCACCCACCTCCGGGCACCTCGGCGCCCCGGTCTTCTGCTGAAAATAATTATTTTTTTTTTGCTCTAATTGTTTTCTCCATTCCAAAACTCTTCTTCAAGTCTAATACTAATTTTCAACTCCCAATGGGCTTCCAAAAATAGAACTTCAACTTGACATAGGACTCCAATAGTATTCCAAACTGAATTCTCCTTGATGTGCACTTCAATTAGAATTCTTGAATTACTTCAAACAATGAATTTGGGTCACACCCAAATTCTAACAATCTTCACCTTGACAAAAATCCCACCAAGGAATGAATTGACTTCTTCAACAATAACCAAAACTGATTTCCCCAACAAAACACAAAATATTCCACCTCTTCCAATGAATCAAAACACTACTCTGCAGAATTACCTTAGATTCCCAAAAAATCATAATGATTTTGAATTAACCAAAATGGGCTGTAACACACCCCAATGAAGAATCAATATCAAACGCTTTTACCAAAGGTCATTTGCTAGATTGAACACCTTCTACTCCACTTAAACCATGCTTAACAAAATTAACATTCACATACTCTTTTCTACTGGGTCCGTCCCTAGCAATTGAATACAATGACACCTCAGGTGATGGTGGCAAAGCGACATTATCCATATTTCTTGAACTTCACCGAGCAGTATTATTCAAATCCGACCCTTTATGAGTTCCTAAAGGTATTGTACCAAATTGAATGTCTACCACGGTATTGAACCTGTACTGATTAAATCTTTTAGATTCTGCACGACGCTACAAGAAGTATAACTAATACCTTTTCCATCCTTCCAATACAACTTGGGTACCTTTCCAAACCTTCAAAGCTCTACCTCCACCTCCACCAAAGAACTCATAATGTTTTGAATCAAGGATAGATGACGAGATGAGATTCTTCTTCAAATCCGAAACATGTCGAACCGGCTAAGTGCTTTAATTGTTTCATCCAAAAACTTCAATCTGACCGTACCAATTTCGAAAACCTGACAAGGTGCGTTATTTCCTATAACCACGACACCTTTGG
>CAIGRS010242136.1:1620-13240 GCA_903798395.1 Fraxinus floribunda
AAAAAAAAAAAAAAGCGAAAAAAAATTTCCTAAAAAAATCAATTTTTTCATCAAAGTTTAATGTTCGTTTGACTTTGTTTTTCATGAAGATTGTCCACTAAAATGATTTTTTTTACAATTGGTTATGAAATTTGTTTCTATTGTTTAAAAAAAAAAAGTCCCCTAAAAGGTGGGAAAGTCATTTCCCTCCACGCCTATAAATATCGCCTGAGAGGGAAAAACATTTCCACCCAAGGGTGGAAAAAATGGTGTTATGGAAAAAGGGTGTTATCAAACACACCCTTAATTAATAATTATCTGAAAAATAAGTTCTAGACAATTTTTTTTTCTAAAATTTATTTTATTTTCATCAATTTTTCGCCTTTGCAATCAAACAAACTCTTAGCGTAAGGACAACTGACCCCCACTATTTTCACTGTAAATCTGCCACTGGAAATCGATAAAGAAAACTATACCATAAACTTTAGAAAATACTATCTGGACAAGCCTCAAAGTTCGGTCTCAAATCAGTTTTACCAACCTTCATTACATAATTTTAGAACATACCCCCCTCATTTTACCTTGTCTATAAACACCCAACCAAACCCACGTTTGGTATTTATTAAAATCAGATTTTAATTTAAATTAAAGTCAAACAATCAATATCGACTACATATTTTATAGGTCTCAATTTCTCACAACTTTTCAACTAAAGATGACAACAATCTGCTCAGGTCGCGGGCCTACCCTGTTTCCCACCTCGCTTATTTTTTTTTCAGTTAACTACTTTTTTTGTAATTTATAATTAATTATTTCTTTTATTCTTCACGGAATAGGTGCGGGCCGGACACCCCGCCTCACCCCTTGACCCGAGATGGGGCGACGATCCCCGCCTCGCCTCGCCTCACCTCGTCTCGCCACGCCAACCCATCGAAGGGTTTTTTCGCCCCATTCAACTCGAGGTTCCGTCCCGACGAATTTTTTTGCCACCTCTATTTTCAACCACACATTTTATACACTTGTATCATAATTTATTAAAATTCTAATTTTAATCCCGGTCCAAAAGCCAAACCCTCATGAACAGTATTTCCAAACCATTGTACTTTTCTTTTGGCCATGAGGGGCTTTTACGGGCACCCTCGTATAATCCCCAATAAATCAATTCAAACTTCAACCCTAAATAATTCCAAAATCAGAATATCAAAACCCAGAATTTCTTATTGAAAAACAGCCCAAATTCTCTATCTATCACACCCACATCTCAAGAAATTTAAAAAACCCAGAAATTTTTACACGGATATATATAAAAAATTTTGTGCATATTTTAAATTTTATGATTTAACATGTATAGTAATTTCAAGGAACGAGCAATTGAGTATGTGCGGCAGGCGGTGGCGGAGGACAATGAAGGGAACTATTCCAAGGCCTATCCTTTGTATATGAACGCTTTGGAGTATTTTAAGACCCATTTGAAGTATGAAAAGAACCCAAAAATAAAGGAGGCGATCACTCAGAAGTTTACGGAGTATTTGCGCCGGGCGGAGGAGATCCGGGTCGTGTTGGATGAAGGTGGCTCAGGGCCGGCGTCTAATGGGGATGCGACTGTGGCTACTCGGCCCAAGACTAAACCCAAGGATGGGAACGATGGGGAGGATGCAGACAAGGAGAAGTTGAGGTCTGGGTTGAATTCAGCTATTATCAGGGAGAAGCCTAATGTTAAGTGGAACGATGTTGCGGGATTGGAAAGTGCAAAGCAGGCGCTCCAGGAGGCTGTGATTTTGCCTGTCAAGTTCCCGCAGTTTTTCACTGGTATTTCGCTTTTGGTCCATTTGTTTTGGTCAACGGATTTGCTTAATAATTTGTGTGCATGTCCTGAAGTGTGTGTTTGCAATTGAAGTTTTTAATTATTTTGTTGTTATTCAATTAAAGGTTGGATTTATGGTTGAGATTGGTGGTAATTATTATATTGTTGAGATTGGTGGACCGGTGGTAATATGGATTCTCCTTAAATTAGTTGAACAAATAGTATTGCAGTGAAGTGAAGTAGGAGGAATAGTGATTATACTAGTTGTAATTGTCATATCTCTAGATTTAACGGTGAAATTAAGAGCTAAAATTTATTTTTAAGTTTTTTTTTTTTTTTTTGGTGGTATCCGGTGATAGCAAGAGGAATTCGGCTCAATCTATTGTTTGTATTGGAAAATGGATGTTAAATTCTTGTTTTACTTCTTTTTCCATCGATGAAATGACCTGAAATTTTACCCTGAGTGGGAGAAGATGGAGAATGTGATTGCATTAACCTGCATCTGATAAAGCTAATAAAGACAAAATTTCCTAGAGAGCATCAGCATTTACCGCCGAGAACTAAGACCCGTACTACTTGTAGAGAGTCGGTCTCGACCTCCTTGATAAAGAGTCCACAATCTCAAGAAATTTTTAACCTAAATCAGAGTACTTGAGCTTTGGCCATTTCCTGATTGAAGCCACCATGGAGACATCTAGCACTAGCTGAAATAACCGCCCCATCCCCATCCCCATCCCCATCCCCATCCCCATCCCCGAATGATAGCCACCGTGCCAATAAGCCTATCAGCTGACTGCAATGTATCAACATTCAGTTTGAAGCTGCCAACTGCCGGTTTTTGCCAAGCTAGCTCCACACGCTGTGCACCCAAATTCGCCTTATCCACCAGACAGTGCACATGGCATTTTGGCCAGTGTGTTTCAGCCCCTTGGTTTGGCTTTTTTCCCCACTATGGAAAAATTGGTTTTTTTCATTCCAAATAATCCATAAGATACTACTAATAATCTCCAGATTTTCATTGGGTACACAGTGGAATATTTTTAAGAGTGGATAATCAACCGAGGCCCTTGCACATGTTTTTATAAGAGACGAAAACCCACTTGTACCCTACACTTCTCTACCGTGTGAACACTGGAAAAAAAATGCAAATTTGTCTCCACCTGACTGCGTTCTCCTCCTGACTAAGTTTTCTGGTTTTTGACTGAGAGTAAGGAGTTCCGAAACAGCCCGAAACAAAGTTAGTATCTTAGTGGCAGCTTCAACCCTCACTACGCATTCCACCATGAGTGCAAGACGTCTGATGTAGTCCCCCCGCTGTCTCCACATCCCCAACCAACCGATGATAGCAAAGTTTGACCGAATATGCTCCTTTCTTTTCACACTGCCAAATAACACAGTCTCTTCTACCTAAAGTATTGAGAGAGATAAAAAGAATAACTTCAGTGTCGATAGACGAGTGTCAATTGGGGAGAAGTGCTGGGAAATAAGTGTTTCCTTCTCTTCCCTATCATTTATTTAATATTTCTGAGACTTTTATGCTCTTCTCCTTTCTATCGCTACACCGTCTGCTTCAGACTGCACAGGAGAATTTGTGAACAGTTTAGTTGCAAGCAAGATTTCCATCTTGTGGTTGAGCCATTGAACCGTGCAAAGGTGAAAGGATATGAGAGGCATCGACACTCATTTTCTTTTAGCTAGTACTAGATGATTTATAGCTTTAAGATTCAGCCAGAGGCTGCTTCCTTTAGTTCTACTGACTATAGCGTTGGCTACCATATCAATATTCGCTTAGGCGGCACACCAGTATGATTTGTTACTGAAATCCAGCTATTTTGCTATATTACCCTGGACATTAAGTCTGTTATTGTGTTCCATGGGTGAGATGCGATTAGGGGAAAAGATATGTATGAGAGCAGTTAGGTAGCACAAGCTAATTTTGTAGATAATTTTTAGCATTCTAGACAGCAGAGGTTCTCTTCCTTTTGTTCACTGCCCCTTAGAGCCCAAACTGGTAGATGCATACTGATTTGTTCAAGTTAGTACCTTGGTGGTTCATTAAGACTTCTAAAATCTTACCTTTGATTGCTGGTCCGTACCCTTCTGCGAGTACTACTAGAAAAATGCCATATCAAGTTCTATAATGTTTCATGGCTTGCTAATTCTCTCTGGATGAGAAACCAAAGGGTTTCTCTGTATTTTGATGATTAAAAACAAAGCACAACTGATTAGTTTGAGCTTAGGGAACTGAGGTGGATTTCTCAGCTTGTGGTGCATATGAATGAGTGTATTTGGACAGGAAAACCTTATGAAGAAACTTTGTTTGGATGTGGTTGCATAGTCAATCTAGTTCTTCTAGTGCTTTTAGGATATCTGTCTTCATCTGTGTGAGTATAGTTCTGAAAAAGGTTTTAGTAAGTGTGTATAAAATAGAATATACTCTTAAGAGGGGGAAAAACTTGCTGAGTAGGGAGCAAATTTATTGGAGAAACTGGGTTCAGAAGTAGCTTCTCAATGATGTTCGAAATACATTTTCATAAGGCATTGAATTTGCAATTATATCACTCACAATTTTATAACTAGAATTTGAGCAAACCTGCCGTTTTAGGCACCATGCAGTGAATTGCTCCTAACATCATGTAGATAGTTTAGTGTAGTGGATGAATTCCCTAGCCAACAACCTACCCCCCACCCCCTACCCAGAAAAAGAAGATAAAAGAAAAGGAAAGACGGGGAAAGCATAAAATGTCAATCTTGTTCATGCCAATTTATCAGCTCATCTCTTATTTATCATGGTTTTGGAGAAGAAAACATGGGATAAATTCATTTATATATCCCAGTTTTGATTTATGATATGATTTCTTATTTCACATGCTTGTAGGCAAGAGGCGCCCATGGAGGGCATTCCTTTTGTATGGTCCACCGGGAACAGGAAAGTCATATTTAGCTAAGGCTGTTGCTACAGAAGCAGACTCAACCTTTTTCAGGTAACTTGTCTATCCTCAAACACACTTAATTTTATATGTAGAATACTGAATATGTGATGCTGCCCTTGCATCTTGTATGTATTACTAGTTCACATGTATCTATTATCATGTTCATGTTTTCGTCTAAATCTTAAGAGTTTAAAAAATATTTTTCTTTCTATCTGGTGAATATGTTTTCATGATCAAGGGAGCATTATTCTGCATCTGCTGCTTCATTTAACTTTGTTTGCAAATGATTTATTTTGATATTGTTGGCATTTCAACAAACACGCGATTATATATTGTTTAATGCAATGTCAATTTACTAGTTCTCCCTTTTATTTACCGAGTTTATTATGCGAGGAGCTTCCAACTGAAATGAGCAAATTGATTGTATTCTGCAAGTCTTGTGATGACTGGTTTATGTCTAAATGTCAAGTGCTTGTTGAGGGCATAATACTAACCAGGGGCAGAACCAGGAAGTTACGATGCGGGAGGCAAAGATTCTTAAAAAGTTAATTCAGAAATTCTATAACACAATTTCCTTACAGTTCCTTTCGTTTATATGTATATATAAAGTAATTCTACTCTATTACTGAAGATCTCTTAAGTATTTCACATTTTCACTTCCTATGCAACCAGACCAAGTCCAACCATATTATTCACATACAAAAGTAACAAAACCCTCACATAATTTAGGCATTAATGAATCACAATTTCACAGCAAGTGCATGCCCAAATATTAATGCGGCTTTTGTTACACTATTCTCACTAAAAAGCACAATGTAACGCACATATTAGAATGTATAGATATTACAAGTAACGAGAGACAAAAAGATATATATTTTTTTTTTTGATAAATGAGACAAAAAGATATATAGAGATAAAATTAGTGAAAATATTTGTGGTGGTCTTTTGCAACCATTGAAATGTCAATGTCCTAGAGGAAATGAGGAGCAACAGGTAACATCGAATCAGCTTAGGAATTTTTAAATCCCTTGAGAATTCTAGGGTAAGATTTTAGGGATAATTGGATTTGGGATTTTGGTTTTCAATTTCTCTGCAAATGCAATTCTAATCGATAACAGGGATTAAATGAGCGGATTTTGACTTCAGCTTAAAAAAATTGAAACAAAAATATTTATTTGAGAGATTGGTGGGCTGGCTAAGTGCTATTGGACTGATGGGGGCTAATGCTGGGCTAATGGGCTAAAATTTTTTGTTTTTGTTTTTGTTTTTCTTTTTGGGCAATTATTTTGGATATGGGCTTGGACAGCCCTGGACTACAGCCCAGTGCTGCCACCCCCTCATGTCCGCCCCTGATACTATCTAGGTTCGTTGAAAATGGTAATAGACTCTTGCGGATAAGTTTTTGCTTTCAAATATATTTGCCCGCCCTGAAGAATGGTTCTAGCAACCAACTTTCATTTCTTCAATGTTTTTTTCATTCTCGTTATTTTTGTCATGTTTGATTTTTGTATGGTTACTGCGTTGGAGGATTGCCAACGAGATTCAGAATCAGGAAGGAATGTTAATTTGAGAATGAGGGCAGAAAATAACCGATTAACGTATCCAGAAACTAATATTGGGGCAGGCAATTATATGTTTCTGCAACATCGTTTCCTCTTGCTAAATAATTTCCATCCTTTAGAACAGAAGATTTGTAATCGTCTGAGTGGTATTTTGTATTGGGTTCTGAGATTGTCTGCGTTCTGTATACCTTATCTTGAGCCCTCACCTGCATTGACCAGATTGATGTAAAATTTTGGAGTAGATTGTGGGGGTACATTGTTTACTGTAACACATGAATGTGGAGCTAAGTTCTTCTGTTATTCTTGTGGTTTTACTAGTGCTTTTGTTGGCAGGGTTTTCAAAGGACGGTGAGGTGTGAAATGGTTTCTGCTGTACTATTTTTGTAGAAGGGCTTAGTTTGAGATTCCTTCCTCATGCATGTCATGATGTGTATGATGGTGCACAGGTTCACTATGAAGTCCTTTGGATCCTCAACCAATACTTGCTTGAGTTTATATAGAAAGACTTGGGTAATGGCAGTTTGAACAGAGTATTTCTAATCTATATGCCAAACTGGTGTACGTTATTGTCTGATGCACTGGCTTCTTGTCTCTCTTCAGTGTGAGGAAGGGTCAAAGTTGAACTTTTGCTATAGCTTCTTGAGTCTTCAATTAATTGCCCTCTACCTTTTCCTAGACTTCCATTATGAAATTTGATATCATGCATGACAGGAACAAAAAGATAACAGTAATTGTATGTATTTTATTGAATATGTCCGAAACTGGCATTGGGAGTGAGATTCTGGGGGCAACTTAATTGTACTCGTTTTCAATTATAATTTATAACCTCTTCTGGGTGCAATATTTTCATTAAGTTTGAGGGCATGAACAGAAAGGCTGTAAGACTGTTCAGGCAGGAAAGGTGCCTAATTGGCGCTCTCATTCTGGGATTCTATTTTATTGTGAAGCATAGCCTCTGTTTACTTGACAAATATGTTGTCAGGTGTTTGCAATAAGAGGATGCAGTTCATCATGCTCTTTTTTGTTCTTTTATATGCTATTCTCTATTTCAGATGTTTCAATGATCGAGAACTCAGGCCATTAAGTTGGCAAGTGCCAACTGCTGTTCTTTTGCAGCATTTCTTCATCAGACTTGGTTTCAAAGTGGATGGGTGAAAGTGAGAAGCTAGTTTCAAATCTCTTCCAAATGGCTCGTGAAAGTGCTCCTTCCATTATATTCATTGATGAAATCGATTCCCTTTGTGGCCAACGTGGAGAAGGAAATGAGAGTGAAGCTTCTAGACGAATCAAAACGGAATTGCTTGTGCAGATGCAGGTAATGAATGTCATGCCATGGAAAGAGGATTCTTGTAGCCGACTACAAATTTATTTTAATATGAATTGGATTATTTATTGTTGCTGACGTCTCTCGTAATGGCATTCAAACGTTTGGACATTTTTCGTTCATTTTCTCTGGTATTCTGTTTCTTATCTACTCAAAATTTTAGGGGGTCGGGCACAATGATGATAAAGTTCTTGTACTTGCTGCCACGAACACTCCTTATGCTCTTGATCAGGTAAGAGCTAATATTACTACTCAGGCACAGTGTGGGCCCCCAATAAATGTTTAACTAATAAACATTTTTCTTATAGGCTATTCGGCGACGATTTGATAAACGCATTTACATCCCTCTCCCGGATCTGAAGGCACGACAACACATGTTCAAGGTACGGAACTTGTCTTCGGCCTAATGAGCAAATGAACAGTTGAATGAAGATTAATACACGCTCTTTTGTATGGATTGTCACTCTTATGCAGGTGCACTTAGGAGATACCCCTAACAACTTGACTGAAAGAGACTTTGAAGACCTGGCTCGTAAAACTGAAGGATTCTCTGGTTCAGATATTTCTGTTTGTGTAAGCGTGTGGGTGATTTATTGAGTGACTGGTGTTAAATAGAACTCCTTTGGATATTGGGTGCTCGCCCACATTTTTTGCAGCTTATTTGTTGCTTATTTTAATGTTCTTTTTATGAGTTTAACAGGTAAAGGATGTTTTATTTGAGCCTGTACGGAAGACTCAAGATGCGATGTTTTTCATCAATACTTCTAGCGGTTTGTGGATGCCTTGCGGACCAAAGCAATCAGGTGCTGTCCAGATATCAATGCAAGAGCTTGATGGTCAAGGACTTGCTTCTCAGGTATTACATTGGTGATTATTGTTTATGGATTAAACTTCCATTATAGTTTATTTTTAATAATTATTATAAGCCGTGTTGCTACGTTTGTTATCTCTAGACTCTGTATACTGGCAATGATGTGTCCTATTTTCATCTGAATGGGAAGGCCGGAACAAAACTTTGAACAGCAGCCATAACTTATGATGTCATATGACTACTTCTTCTTCGTTAAAAAAAGTCCTACAAAATTAATGGTTTACAAAATGAAACTTGACAATCCTCTTGGTTTATAATAGAAAATGAATTTTAGCCTGTCTGTAGGGGTGTAAACTGGGCAATGCCGGCTTGGGCTTTAGCTTACAGAGCCTGGACCATGTGACCCATTTTTACATCCCTATGCGAGTATGAGAGAATTGAGTTACCTTTCTTAATCTTATCCCAACTGAATCTATTTTTATTGTGTGTTTCGGTACATCTTACTTACTATTGATGAATGCCTTCTGCAGATCATTCCACCTCCGATATCAAAAATGGACTTCAATAAGGTGCTCGCAAGACAGAAGCCTACAGTGAGCAATTCTGACCTCAATGTTCATGAGCGATTCACAAAGGAGTTCGGCGAGGAAGGCTAAGAAAGTCTCGTGATGCATAGACTGCTATTACTAATGCAACTTCTGGCATTTGTATTTTTTTGTGTTTTTACCATTTCAAACATAAGCCTCTTCAGGCAGGAAGGTGACACGACTGCCATTTTCCTCCATATGGAGTTGGAAAATGAGCCGAGACTTGCTCAAATCGCCTATACTAATTCATGTACAAATATCAAAATATTGCCCGAATATTGCCCGAAAATGATGTTAATATTTATGGATGTGCAATTCTGGTTGCAATCGAATTATATCAAAGATTTATTCCATCATAAGCTCTGAAACCTTTGTTCACTTTCTAGGGATAGCAACTGCACAAGTTATTTTCGAATGGAGCCTTCTTTTTTCTTCTCTTTTATATTTTCCCTTGCCATTTGGGTGTGTCAAAAGGCTGAATTTATCCTTCCAATGATATAGCACTTCTTTGATGACTTTTGAATATAGCACTCCTTACGTGGGGCATGTTACTCAAAAGTCGTAACACTGCTTTTTGAATGCATTGATAGAAGTTTTGGGTAATCAGCACAAAGATCTAATTTTACGGACCTGTCTTTCATTTTTCGACATTTTTACCATGCGTTTCAATGTGAAAATCATCGTTTGCGTCCATCAGTCGTTTGCATCCATCAGTCGTTGCCATCAGCCGCATGCCACCGACCACTGCCCGTCGCACTGAAATAGCCACCCAACCACTTTCCACCCCCCTCCAGGGGTGGACCCACATGGGGTCGTGGGGTCAAATGACCCCACAAATTTATTTTTTTCTTTTGAGTTTTTTTTTTACATAACACTTACAACTTAATGAATTCTCATTTTTGACCCCACAAGACAAATGGTCTGGGTCCGTCCCTGCGGCCCCCTCACCCATTGTCACATCGGAAAGCAATGATGTGGTTCCACATTGCATGGGCAAATGGGGACCACATTGGAGTGCAAAATTTGAGGATCAGGAGCATCAATTGGTGGAATTGAAGCATAATCCATTGTCATACCAGTTTGCCGTGGGTACATTTGAGTCTAATTAGTCTATCTCAAGTCATCTCTTGATGCCAAGTTCAAGATCAAAGATCTGGGTGTACTGAAGTATTTTCTTGGAATAGAAGTAACACGGTCAGAAAAGGGGATTCATATTTGTCAGGTGAGATATGCTCTTGATATTCTTGCTGATTATGGGACTATTGGAGCAGTGCCAACCAAGATACCATTAGATCAACACTTCAAACTCTCCAAAAATCAAGTGAATTACTTCCTGATCCTTCTATCTATAAGAGACTTCTTGGGAGACTTCTTTATTTAACAATAACCAAACTTGACCTTGCCTACTAAGTGCAACTTCTTCGGGGACTTCATTTAATGGGCCTAGTCAAACCAAGTCCATCAACTAAGTTATTTAGTTAGAATGCCTAAATATATGAAAATTGGGAAATATAATTTGTAAATGACTAAAATGTCCTTGTATACAAAAAGACATATGATCTCTAGGCGGTGCCAGAATCTTACCCGCCTCAAGCTCCGTGGCTGTCGCGAAATCTCAGATGAAGGAATGTATGCTTTAGGAGAAGAATTGCAAATCCCTCCGCAAATTCTCCTGTGGATCATGCTTGTTTGGAGCTAACGGCATGAACACCCTTTTAAACAATTGCTCTTGGAAGGGTTGGCACGTAATTAATACGGTATTATAATTTAATTTTAGTTTGAAGGGTATTAATCAAAGATGATATTTTTTTTTAGGGTAGTCTACATAATTTTCCCATTTTTTGGGGACTTCATTTAATGGGACTAGTCAAACCAAGTTTTAGTTTAAAAAGTCCATCAACTAAGTAGTAAGTTCTTTAGTTAGAAGGCCTAAATATATGAAAAATGGAAAATATAATTTGTAAGTCCTTGTATACAAAAAGACATTATTGCCCTAATTCTCATTTCAATTTCCATTTAAACCTAATTGAATTCTACCTTCCATTTGTTCTTCAAAAATCGGCTCTCTATAGGTATGCAGTCCTTTCATTTTCTCATCATCATTTTTCTCTACTTAGAAACCATAAACTCTACATTCTCTTTCCCTTAAACACTCATTTGGTTGAAGTGAATAATATAATCTTTCAACATTCTTGTTGGACATTTGAAGAAGAAGAGTGTATTGTAAATTTTCAATTTTTGGGTTACTTTCTTTCTCTATTTTTTTGAATATTTTTTTTTATATTGTTGTATATATGTTTATGGTGTTCATTTGTGAAAAATTACTTTGAATTCATTTTATCATTGAATTAAAGTTTTGATATAGGTTACTTCTTAACCCATTTTCCCATTACCAGTTATTTGTATTAATTGAAGGAAAATGTAAGTTGGCAAAGGTATGTTTGACTATTCTTTTCATTGTTGTACTATAAAACGTACATTTGGTTTTTTCTGTACATAACGACATACATGTCGTTTTATACAATCCATAACGACTTACATATCGTTACAAAATGGAGATTTCAGCTCTTGTCCCTATAATATCTAAAGCTCCAGCTGCTCCGACCATAATTGATTGTGA
>CAIGRS010242154.1:0-12614 GCA_903798395.1 Fraxinus floribunda
CTATCAGCATTCCACTACTTTTCCACCACCTTCACCACCTGATTTTCCTCCAGAGATACCTCAACCTACCTCTACCTCTTCCTCTTCCTTCCCATCTTCTTCACCACCTCACCAATCTTCAATTCCTTCCCTTCCACCACCACCTCCTCCACTCCCTCGTAGGTCCACCAGACCTAAGCGTGCACCCAAATTTCTACAGGATTTTCATTGTTAACAAAAGGCTCTCACTTCCTCCAACCAGCTGTTGCCTAAGCAGCTAAGTCCAATACAAGGTAATTCTTTCTCCCTTACTAATTGTTTATCTTATCATATTTTTTCCCCTTCTTACCAAGCTTTCTCCACTACCCTTTCCACCCATTTTGAACCAAAAACATATAGCCAAGCTCTCAAACATCCAGGCTGGTGTCAGGTCATGGATGCTGAACTGGCTACCTTAGAAGCCAACAACACTTGGCAACTCACATATTTGCCTCCAGGAAAAGTGCCCATCAATTGTAAATATGTTTACAAAATAAAATACCATTCCAATGGGTCTATTGAGAGGTTGAAGGCCCGCTTAGTAGCCAAGGGCTACACACAACTTGAAGGAGTGGATTATCATGAGACATTCTCTCCTGTTGCCAAGTTGGTAACTGTAAGATGCCTCTTAGCAATTGCTTCAATTAAGGGCTGGCATTTACATCAATTTGATGTAAATAATATCTTTTTACATGGGGACTTACATGAGGATATTTACATGAAGAAACCCCCTGGTTATACCAAAGGGACACCCACCCAAGTATGCAAACTATTAAAGAGTTTATATGGCCTCAAGCAAGCATCGAGGCAATGGTACTCTTAATTTTCTCTGTCATTACTTGAATCTGGTTTTTCTCAGTCAAAGGATGATTATAGCCTCTTCACAAAGAAAACTAATGGTTCTTTCACAGCTTTGTTAGTGTATGTCGACGACATACTTGTGGCCAACAATAACGTTGATTCCATTAACCAGTTGAAAGACTTTCTTGACAGTAAATTTAAGATAAAGGACCTCGGCTCCTTAAGGTATTTTCTTGGCATTAAGATTGCCCGTTCATCTAAAGGTATCTATTTATGTCAACGAAAGTACACTTTGGGTATTTTAGCTGATTTTGGAAATTTGGGCAGCAAACCCACCAAGGTTCCCATGGAACAAAACCTTAAGATCACTCAATCTTCTGGCTAACCTTTATCAGACCCTAGTGTTTTTAGAAGATTGATTGGACGTCTTCTTTATCTTACAATTACTCGACCTGACATTTGTTATAGTGTGCAAACCCTTAGTCAGTTTATGGCTGCCCCCACTGATATCCATCTTTGTGCTACTCAGAAAATTCTCAAATACCTTAAAGCTATACATGGTCAAGGTTTGCTTCTACCCAGTTCATCCTCACTTCAGCTCATTGCTTTTTGTAACTCGGATTGGGCATCTTGTCCCGACACCAGACGCTCAGTTACTGGGTATTGCATCTTCCTTGGTTCATCGTTGATTGCATGGAAATCGAAGAAACAATCTGTTGTTTCTCGATCCTCCGCCGAGGCTGAGTATCGATCGATGGCAGCTACATGTTGTGAGCTCACTTGGCTGCGTTTTATACTCTCTGCTCTCCAAGTTTCTCATCCTCAAGCCGCTACATTGCATTGTGATAACCAGGCTACCATCCTATTGCAGACAATCCCGTTTTCCACGAGAGGACGAAGCACATTGAGCTTGATTGTCACTTAATTCGTGACAAGATTCAAGAGGGTAGCATTAAAACATTTTATGTTCCAACCTCCAAACAGTTGGCTGATCTTTTGACTAAAGCTTTGCCATCCATTGTTCTTCGCTCTCATTTATCCAAGATGGGAGTTCTCAACCTTCACTCTCNTTTCTGCAATGGTGCCAATCAGTAATGATGTATGCCAGTGGCAGAAGCTTGGATGAAGTTGGGAGGATTCTTCCAACCAAACTACTTCCATCTATTCATGAAGCATGTTCTGACGTTCGCAGAGAGAAAAGTAGAAAGAAAGTGATTCTAAATATTGGAGCATAATACATCACATTTAAATCAAGGGAACATATCCATTGTTGAAGAAGGATGAATTCTATTTTCTGTTTTTTGTCTGGTATTTAATTTGTTAGGTTGTATAGAAGGGCAATTATGTATTTTTCATTTGTTAGTTGTTAGGAGATTCCTTTTGTTAATTGTATATAAGTGTTGCGTACGTTTTTTATTGGAATGAAAATCAGAGAACATTTTCTCCTATTTCTGTTGGACGTCTTCTTCTTTGGCACTTCTTTATTTTCCACACCGTTTCACTGGCTACCCGCAGCCCACCTTTTCTCTTTCTTTCACCCTATCCTAGCTCACCTTCTTTCTTGAAATCATTCTCACACCCCCACCTGTCGCTTTCTGGTAAACAGATCGATAGGTGCATAAATGATTACAAAACAATAATGCTGCTTGCACAGTAGGTGACATGGGCTTTTGACTGGAGGTACATTTGCAGCACCTGTATTGATGTTTTTTCCTAATTGTCCAATGAAATGCTGCCATGTATACAGTATTTCTTAACCATGTCATTGACGTTGTCTATATAGCATGATTACAGACAAAAAGAAACAATGAAGGTGGTCTAATAAACGATATTTTTCTATAAATGAAAAAATTCGAGATAAAAACTTAACTTAAAACTCCTATCTTTTTTTTTATTTTTATTATTTATTTTTCGAATTTTGCTAGGATTTTACTATTTAAAGCATTGTAAGTCCTTTGGGGCCGTATTTTTTGAATTGAATAAAATTTCTCGTGAGTTTTCTCATATTTATGAGGTTGATATATTTACTATAATCTTTCGCAACGTCAGCCTGTCACATACACAATTCCTTTACATAATAAATGACAAACTGAGTGATAAGTGATATAACTGATACACTTTAACAAGTTAAGTCGAAGCAAAAATAGTGTATAATGACCAATAAGAAACTTAAGGAAATAAAAACATTATTTAGCATTAGTGATAAGCACGAGTGATATATTTGTGAAATTATATGATTCATTTAATGAAACTTGTAATTTTTAATGTAACAGTGTACTGTCAATGGTAAGCACGAGTAAGTAAAAATATTGGTGTTTTTACCTTGAAAAAGAGAACATAATAAGAAGCGGGAGAGGATTCCTGGGACCCAATTCCGAGTATCCAACGTGTGGCGGCGAACGCAGACGGCTACCACTACGGTTATTCCCGTGAAGCAAACTAGGACACGACTCTTGTATTATAAATAAAAAATCCCTTCACAATTCTTTAACATTTCTGAATCCCTGTCTCTACTTTGAGTAAAATGGCCGTGGGGGTTCTTGCTTTACAGGGGTCTTTCAACGAACACATAGCAGGTATTCGTTTGCCTCTCTCTATATATACTTGTTGACTTGTTGTTAAGAAAAGGGTTTTGTCCATTTAATGGGGTGTCAAAGGTGGTGGAAACTTGTAAGAATTCTAGAATGGAATTGGAAAGAATCTTTTAAACAACCCTATTTGAAATCTGAATTTGACTACTATTTTCATATTTGTAATTGTGAAGAACAGTGGCGTTGAATATTATGCTAGATTTTTCATTTTCATTCATATGGATTCTTAGTGTGTGTGTGTGTGTGTGGCTGGCGTAGCGTTGAGAAAGCTGGGAGTGAAAGGGATTGAGATAAGGAAGCCAGAGCAGCTGCAGATTGTTAGCGCCCTCATTATTCCAGGAGGCGAGAGCACTACCATGGCGAAGCTTGCCGAGTACCATAACCTTGTATGTTTCTTTTTTATTATTTCTACACGTACTAACGCTTATACCCAAGAGGAGTTCAACGTGGAGTGTAAAAACCTGCAAGTCAGTGATATTTAATAGGGAAGACCAAGTATTATGGGCAAATAGTTTCAAAATCTTGCTCCCTTTGTGATTTGGAATAGTCTATTACTGTGTAGTGATTTTTGAAGCTGTGCTGATTACCCCTGTTTACTGTTTGACTTAAAGCATGTTTGGGGAGTGTTTATAAACGGTTTAAATTATAAATAAATAGAAATGAGTGGTGGGTGTGTGGGTGGGTGGTACTAGTGGGTCTCTCGAAATGTATGGATAAAAAGTAGCTTGGGTATTCATGAATAATTTATAACCATGAGCTAAACATAGGCTTAATCTTTTTCTTGTGAAATGACTATCATCCTTAATAATAGAACCAAGAAAATTAACATTGGTTAATCATTTTAATTGGAAGTTGATGAAGAGTATGCATTCAGTTGTGAAATGACTAACACAGGTTTAGATAACTACGAGAAGCTAAGTAGCATATTTGCAGATTATAACTATTATTTGGAATTACAGTTTCGCCACGCCCTGCCAATGTTGTTACATACTTGTTTTATATGAAGGTGGTTTGATATATTGGAGCTTATAGCTTGTAAAAATTGCAGTTTCCTGCTTTACGCGAGTTTGTCAAAATGGGGAAACCGGTTTGGGGGACATGTGCAGGTCTTATTTTCTTAGCTAACAAGGCCACAGGTTGGTATCCTTTTCCATAAACGTATCTCAGGGAGTTCTATGAATTTGTGTACTTCTTTTATTAATGTTAAGAGCCCTCACCTTTCCCATTTCTGATTAGTGATCACTATTCAGGAGACCCCTTTTGTATATCACTGTCAAATGGCATGGACTAAATGAATGAGATGTGACATATTGTTTGGTTTTGAACTTGATGCGCATTCCTTTCAGGGCAGAAAACTGGAGGGCAGGAACTAATTGGGGGCCTTGACTGTATGGTTCATCGAAACTTCTTTGGCAGTCAGGTATTACTAGCATCCTCTCTGCCTTGATTTTAGTACTAGTATCCAAGAATGAAGTGAAACCAATATTTAACTAACAGTTGTCCTATGAAAATGAATGTTACATATACTTTTCTAGCTAATGGTGTGTCACTGTCGGATGATGTACATTTGAGGTCAGAACACTTTTATCGGTCTTCTCTTATAAACAAGAGCATTTCACCATGATTCATATGGAAGCAATATTAGGGATTTTGATGGCATCTTCTGGACTAACGCATTTTCTAAATTGAAGGTTAATTCACCTTTAGTAAACTTTAGCCACAGTTACATTGCGTGTCTTAGATTGATTTATATATGAAATAATGATTTTTCAGGGAAAAGCTTTTGACAAACATGTTCAGCATATACTTGATTATCTGATTTAATATTTTTGTTCCCCGGTATGGCTTATATATAAGATTCAAGTTTATTTCCACTCAGTGCCACCTATTTTCCTGACCAAACTAACTTTTTCAGCTTCAGAGCTTTGAGGCCGAGCTTTTGATTCCCAAAATTGCGGCTGAAGAAGGAGGTCCTCCAAGTTTTCGTGGGGTTTTTATTCGCGCTCCAGGGATCCTTGAAGTAGGTCCAGAAGTAGAAGTTTTGGCAGATATTCCCACTCTATCTGAAAAAGATGTTCACTCTGGTCCTTCTGTTGAAAGCCAAGAGGTCTGCTTTTACCTATATCTTTTTTTAGTGGACAAATTTCTCATATTAAGTATCTTATATATGCCAGAATAATCTATTTTCAAATTTTGTATGTTTCCTTTTGATAATGTATTGAGGCTTCATTTAACGATTGCGCTTGAGCATTCTTGTTTCAATTAGATGCTGTGTGTTTGGCAGATGTAGCTTTGTAAAGATCATCTTATCGTCAACCTCTAGGAAAATCATCCATGCAGTATTGATATTGGACTTTAAGTACACGAGGAAAAATAAGCAGATAGCATTTTTCAAATATAAAATTGTGTGTATGTACATACAGTTCTGTGTTGTTACTATTTATATCTTCTGCAAATGAAGATTTATGAGTGAAAGAGTCTCACAGATGTCTTCATGAAAGAAGGTGAATTGAACATTATGACACACTGATGCATCTTTTGAAACCAGATGTAAGCATAATTATTATGTGCCACCTAATTCAGGCCTATCTTTCTCTCAATAAACTATTTTCTGGAAAATTATGATGCCATTTTCAGTTTCTTTTTAATAGACACGTGCTTCCGTGTGTTGCTGGGAGGTGGGGACAGTGCTCCATGGGTTCATCCTTTTCGAATTGGAAAGCAAAAACAACATGATGTTGCACTTGTCTCCTCTCTGTTTTTCTTTCTACAACATTCTGATGGACATGCACCTAATCACTGAGAATGACTTATGTGCACTCTTTAAGAATCATTTGTTTCTTCATTTATATTCTTCAGTAAGCTTCCCAAAGGTATTTTCTTTCATCCCCTCTCCTTTGCACTACATGAGGGTTTCTTCTTAGTCAAGCACCTCCCCGTTTCAACCTATGCGCAGATGTAGGGGGCCAAGATTGGATTCTGAAATTTTTATTTTAAACTTATGCAAATGATTAAACAAGGGAAATAGTCGATGGTTCTGTTGACATATTGGAAGTGAGATAATTATATGCACAGGGATTTAAGAGTTGCTCTCTGTTTCGTGTTTTAATCTCATTACTCGTGAAGGGTTGAACGGCGTTTTTGGCACTTCTCAATTGAATGTTGAAATGTATTGTTTTTTGGCAATAATTTCTTGGTGTAAATTTTTCATTTAATTCATTACTGGTCTTTGCTTCCAAATTACACTATTTAATCTGTTTTGTGATTGTCTTGTTTATGTCATTCTGAGCAATTAGCCAGTAAGGGAATGCACTTGTGTGGCAACTTAGTATTTGAAAGTGATTCTTCTACAGTTGTTTCATAAGATAATACCAAATGTTAGATTAAATTTATTTAGCATTTACTTTCCCCACTATACTTCACTCCGACCAATTTTTTCTTAGTAGTTGGAACTGAATGAGCTTTGTGTTGTTTTAGACATCCTTGTTGAGATGCGGAACTATTTTCATCATCTAGTAAATCATTCCTCTTACGTTTTCTTCTCCAATTTCTTGGAAGTGGAGATTTTCACATATCAGACGGGAACTCTCAGTAGGGTTTTCTATTGTATGTTTCTTCTCCAATATCATAGATTTGCAAAAGACACCGTGATAGCCATAGTTGAATTGGTTTTCATAAATTGGTGCAATAGTTGGATTCTGTTCTACAAATCCATGCATTTAAATCTTTGAGTTTCTACCCAAGAGCATGCAATGCTTATTGTCTTTCAGGTAGTCATTATTGTATAAGTTGAGACTATTGCAATCTATCAGCTGCTTTAGCTGTCAGTTCAACGCTACCATTTTGCTTCTATGCCCGAGAACAACCAATTTCTTTCATTATTATTTTGGTATCGGATAATCCTTTTTCAGGTTTCACTTTATCTGTAAATTGTAACAAATAACTAGCAACTAAAGCACCGCCATATGTCCTTCAAGTAACTAAACATTGCCATATGTCCTAACCATACTGGAAGCCGGGGCTGGTTTTTACTGTGTGAGAGGTGCGGGGGGGAAAACTTGTTCTCTTTCTCATGGAAACCTGCAGTGGCAACTGGACATAGCTCTTGCATTGAAGGTGAACCACAATAAATCTGTGGGTTTGCTTGGTGTGTTTTAGATTCTATTCTGTTTCTTACTGCACTTATAAGAAGGATCAGGGCTTAGTCCCTAACAGTTATTTATTATGATCATGTTAATTCCTTTCATAGCAAGCAGCCTGATTCATTTGACATTTCAATTTACATCATTTACCTTTTCCCAAATCAGGGGAACGCCAGATCTGAGAATAAAGTTATTGTTGCAGTAAGGCAGGGAAACTTGCTAGCAACTGCTTTTCACCCTGAGTTGACTGCTGACACTAGATGGTATATGTCTTGCGCCAATGTATTGAACAGATAATTTACCGATTTCTATACTTTTGACATTTCCTTTTCCTTCAGGCATAGTTATTTCTTAAAGATGACGAGTGAAATAAGCGAAGATGCTTCAAGTAGCAGCATCTCCCAGTCGACTGAGGATCTACACTTGCCAAAGCCACCAATATTCGACCTTCCTATATACCAACAACAATGACAGAAGAAAAAACAATACAACCTGAGATGATAAATTTATTAGTCTCTTTCACGTAATTTTTCCTGTTATCAGTATTTATGATGATGTCTACTTCGGCAGGTATGCGATGTTGGAAAGTCAATCCATTGCTTCAGAAATTCTTTGCATTCAATAAACTTCTTTTCAAGTGGAAGGGCCATGTTAGTGTTTTAATATTTGGTACAGGGCTTGTGAAATGCTATTTATGTTTATTTTCTCTTAGAAACAGAGGTTTTGCATTAGCCAGTTCAGTTTACTCCTCTCTTTTATGGCTATAAATTGAATATCGTGAAATTGGATCTCCTAAACTGAAAGCAGGAGATTTTTGAGCATGTTTGGCTAAGCTTAAAAGGTTCACTTATAATGAATTTCGACCTCCTATCCATCAAGGCTCGCACAGGATAGCCTGCATGTGGCACGGGCATTAACACCCAGGTCAAAGCTCCAGCTTTGAGCTGGGGCATCGGGAGCTTGATGATCGGCTCACTTTCGAAGAAGTAACTCAGAATATGAGCGTGAAGAACTTCCTTATGTTTTAGAGGCTTGGATCCTGTCATCTGTCGAGATGTGCTAGCACGGCTTCCCAAGAACCGCTTATCTTGAAAGAGAGGCTTGTGATGCAAAATGCGGAGCATGGGTACAAGCGTACAGATGCATCAATCTTGTGGTTAAGGATCTTTGAAGTTGTTGACTTCAAAAAAGTTTAAACCGAGTATTTCGATCTTAAAGTGATTATTATTATTAACCTAAACAGTTAATGCCTTGTAGATGAGTTTAAGATTAAGCCACAGAATATGACATACAACTTCATGCAGCGTACGTTCGACTCAAGTAACTCAAATTTGCCTTGATCTGTACTTTTCTCACGCGATTACACACTGCGATGGTGAAATCCATGGATGATGGCCCATGTGCTCTCTCTTCTTCATTATTCTGTCTTCATCCTTTGCTTAACTTCCACTAAATGCTAGGTACTATCTTCGTCGGTGGACATTGCCTCACAGTACTGCACTTTCTAAGATTGCAATGCATTCACATGACATGTTTGATAGGAAGAATAGACCATCGTTGAGATGTTGAATAGTATAAAAAAAGCAATATAATGTCAAGTCCTCTTACTCAACCTGCACCTATTCTTATGAGGAAATGGGAATTTGTCATTTTGTTGTGATCTCTATCAAGTTTGCAAAGCAAATCGAGAGAATTAAGCCGCTTTTTAGTGTAGCTAAAAATCATATTTTAGTAAATTTTGATAAACGTTAATGAAACGTATTGTTGAAAAGTTTTAAAAATTTTGGATCCTACGAAATTTATGGATAAAATTAATTTTTTATTTTGACTTAGATTTTGATCAACTTTTTAAATTACACCAAAGGTTGAGTAACTATATATCCCGATTACAAATTTAGAAGAAGTCTTGAAAAAGAATGTTTCTATAGTCAAATGGAGTTTCTTTCTTCTAGTGAAATCAAGAACGTTGTTAGTTTTTTATAGCCTTAAATTAATCAAAGCCCTTTTAGTCAAAACCCCTCCAACCCCAGTATCATATGAAAATGGCTGTGTATAGCTGTTTGTTCTTGGAAATAAGTAAACTCCCAAAGATTAAGCCAAACGCCATGGCCATTTTCTCCTAGTTATAAGTGCCCTCTAATTCCTCATTGTGTTCATTAATTTTTCATAGTATCAATTAACAGATAATCACAGAAAAGAAGTTCAAGAATTGTCAAAAAACTTCCTAGAGATGGCTGCAAGGAGGCTGTGCATTGCATTATCCTTCTTCCTCCTGTTCGTCTCCATGGAAATCCGTTCAGTTTTGGCTCAAGGCAATAACAATGGAAACGGCAACGAGGGCAACAATAATGGAAATGGCAACGGAGGCAATGGCAACGGCAACGACAACAAGGGGAATAACAATGGAAATGGCAACGCGGGCAATGGAAATGGAAATGGCAACAAGGGCGATGGCAATGGCAACGGCAACGGAACCCCGGGAAATGGTAATGGAAACCCGGGCAATGGCAGTGGCAATGGAAATGGCAACGTGGGAAATAACAATGGCAATGGCAACGAGGGCAATGGCAATGGAAATGGCAACCGAGGCAGTAACAACGGAAATGGCAATGGTAAAAAACCTTCATATGATGCTGCTTCAACTCATTATGATGTGCTGCCTAAACTCCCACAGACGGGACAGGAACGAGCTTTCTGCAAAGCTCGGGGAGCCTGCTATTACAGGACCCTCACATGCCCGGCTCAGTGCCCCGAGAGGAAGCCTAAGAAGAACAAGAAGCAGAAGGGATGCTTTATTGATTGCAGTAGCAAGTGTGAAGTTACTTGCAAGTGTAAGCAGGCCTCTACTAATCATTTTATTTTGATCCAAATATATAGGATGAGTTGGTTCAACATGGTATCAGAGTTAGCAAAAGTTCTCGATTCAACTCTCGCTATCTTTCATCTGCTTATTTTCTTTTGCAGGGAGAAAGCCTAAATGCAATGGCTTTGGTTCTCTGTGCTATGATCCACGTTTTGTTGGAGGTGATGGGGTCATGTTCTACTTCCACGGAGCAAAAGGATGTGATTTTGCTATTGTCTCAGATGAAAACCTTCATATCAATGCACATTTCATTGGTACTAGGCCGGTAGGGAGGACACGAGACTTCACATGGGTTCAAGCACTCTCGATCATGTTCGACTCCCACACACTTGTCATTGCAGCCAAGAGAATCCCACATTGGGACAACAATGTGGATGCCCTTATCGTCAAATGGGATGGGGAGACAATCGATATTCCCACAGATGGAGAAGCTGAACGCAAACTCCATAGTCGGGAAAGAGTAACGACAATCGAAAGAACCGACGATATTAACACAATAAGAGTGACAGTTGATGACCTAGTACAAATAGACATAAGAGTGACTCCAATTGGTGAACAAGAAAACAAGATTCATAATTATCAAATACCAAAAGATGATTCTTTTGCCCATTTGGAGACACAATTTAGGTTCTTCAATTTGTCTGATTTTGTTGAGGGGATTCTTGGAAAAACTTATAGGCCTGGATATATAAGTCCTGTCAAAAAAGGAGTGCCAATGCCTATGATGGGAGGGGAAGATAAGTATCAAACTCCATCACTCTATTCATCTTCCTGCAAGGTCTGCAGATTTCAGAGACCATCAGCTGTTGCTACAATTTGATTAATTTCAATTAATTTCTGTAATGTACTATTAATAAAGTCTCGTCTGATTTAAAATCGCAGTGTAATGTGCATTCTTCCTATGTTCCAATAATGGAATAGAATTAAAAAAAAAAATCGTTTACCTTTTTCCAATGATGAAGCGTATCTATTCAAGGGTTCTTGTGGTTCTCAAGGTATGAGTTTGAGAACATGTGATGGAGTTGTTGTGACCGTATTGTTCAAGATATAAATCAATAAACTTTTCTTCCTGTGATATTTTAAGCACCTATTTGAACAAAAACAATTCTGATGTTTGTGAAGAACTGATTCGATCCTTTTTTCGAGCCTTTTTTTCTTCTTCTACTTGGCAGGACGCAGAGGAAGAAGGGACTTCCCGTTTTTGTTCGTCAGTAGGTTCACGAAGGAATTCCGGCTGATTTCCTTTTTCAAGTCTTGGAATAAGTTACCAACGAGGTTCTAAGACCTTTGATAAACATGCTCTCACAAATTCTTTTGTGGGCAACGCCAATTTTTGAAAAATGGAATTTGTAAAGAAGGATTTTTTTTTTTTTTAAAGAATGTATAACAAAAAAAGGTAAAAATGTAAATTTGAATTTATGGGCAAAATTATTTTATTTGGGGAGCGTTTGATTGAAAATGAGTTTCAAAAAAAAAATTAAAAAGTCTGATAACTAGTGTTAACAATCCATGGGAAGAAGTAATCCAAGTTCACTAACTAATTCGAAATGATTGTGCTTACCTATCTGCAATAAACCAATCCAATGTTTTTTCATACCTTACCAACTACAACCATGAACCATCCTTATTTCCTCCACAATTTTTGTGTCCTCGATACGAAAAACTCGGACAATGGATTATTATCATGCACTATAAAAAAATAAAATAAATAAAAGGCCATCTTCTACTAAATTTTTTTGTGGATCTAGGGCTTATTTATTTGATTGTACTCAAAAAGTTACTTTTTTAAAAGTAAGTTGAAATTTTCTGCGTCAAAAATAATTTTTGTTAGTGTCAATGATTAAAATTGAGGTGACAATTATAGATCAACTAAGAGGAATTTTGCTGAGTAAAAGTGTTTTTAACTTGCTGGAATATTGTGAAGAGAAAGACATTTTTGGGAAATTGCAACGTCGGTCCTAAACCTTTCATTTTGATACAAATTACACCCTAACCTTTTATTTTTGTGACCACATTCCCAGACATTTATATTTAACTGCAATCTTGATCCAAATCATGAATTCCATCCATAAAACAGTCCGCCAACGTTGAAATAGTAATTTTGACTCAAATGGACAACTTAATTGAGGGGCAGATTTGTCGAAACAAGTTATCTAATAAAAATAAAAAGAATAATAATACCAAAAAAAAAAAAAAAAA
>CAIGRS010242162.1:0-10943 GCA_903798395.1 Fraxinus floribunda
TTAATTTAGAGTTTAGTTAGATATAATGTAAAAAAGAAAAATAAATAAACAACTTTGAGTACATCACCGGATTAATTGAATAAAGATATGGAAAAGACTCAACTCTTGCACCAAGGTCTTCTTCTGCTTCTAATCTTTGCTTTGATCTTGAATCCCGTGATGAATTTCTTCTCTTGATTTAACTCATCGATCTCTCGTTGTATCTCTATTTTTTCAATATTTTGAAAACCCTTTATTAGTGTATCCTTAGGTCTATTTATACTTCCATAATCGTCCTTGGCCAAATTGAAGTCTTTTTCTTGCCTTCTTACGACCCAACAGCAGCCCTAAAAAGCTGGCGTCACAGCTCCGAGGTGCTAGGATGCAGCGCCTAGGCCCTAACTTGTTGAAAAGACTCATATAATGCAATGCCTGGGCGCTGAGTCACTTTCCAACTTGCGTCTGCTTTGGTATTTTTATCATAACTTTTGCTTTCGATGTTTGATTAAGGCAATTCAAATTGCGTTGGAATGATAACTCAAAGGGTTACAACTTTGATATAAATATCTCTTTTCCAATTCGAACATTTACTAGGCCAAAAATGGTCTCAATCTCCAATTAAAGAATTGGACATCCTTGAGCGGTTGAAAATTGATTCGTTTTCACTCCTTTGATCTTTAGTTGTATCCATTTAACCCCTAGCATTCTTGAATCTTCGTTGTGAGCTTCGACTGGACTTTTGAGTTTTTGTACTTTAGCCCCCAACTTTGGATCTCGCTATTTTTCATTTCTTTTTTTCAATTTTACTTCCATTAATTGAGTTTCACCTAATAACACATTATATAATAAATTAGGCTATAATTCCATTAAAATAATTACAAAATATCAATATTTTGGCGCCCGAATAAGTGTATAAAATACACTTACCATGAAGCTTCAAGGTCTCAACCAACGGTTACCCTTCTTCTTGCTCGAAGTATAAAATACACTTATCAGTTAGACAGTGTTAGTTCCTGTAAAAAGACTAGTTGTGTGAGATGTAATTGAGAATATTGGTCATTGTGTTGAAAAAGTGTGGATTGTAATTATGATTTGCATCGTGCATCACTAAGTTAAGAACTTAACTTCAATGCTCCAATGGAAATTAGAAACCCTTTCCACGAGATTAAAAAAGAATAGAAAGAAAAGATTACTAGGGACCAATAAGAGTACTACAATATCTATCTTACACTCGGGCACGCATTTAGCATGCAATGAACAACGTATGTCAACATTTAAAATATCTCATTGAAGGCAATTCGAAGGCAGTGCTTAGATACATCAAATGGACAATGCACCATGGTCTCATTTTTCTCTCTCAAAGTCCATTCAAACTATAAGCATTTTTCGTTGCAGATTGGGTCGGATGTCCATACACTAAAAGAAGTACAACAAGGTATAGTGTGTACTTGGGAGCCAATTGTATATCATGGTCATCCAAGAAGTAACCTATAGTATCAAAATCAAAGTTTACGATAAAATTTCTAGTACTTTTGGAATATGAAACTCAGTATTCCGTTTCACTATTTAATTGACGAGTAATGATATTCATCATCATTGGTGTTAAGCACCAATCTTTATGGCAATTGTATGACATTAAATAATAGGTTCATTTAAATGCAATGTCATGTGATTCGTTTAATTAAACATATCAAGTGTGGTTACCTGAATCGGTGTTCTAGCACCAATGGTGTTAGGTAGCATTATTCTTAATCGACACGTGTATGTATGCTCCTAATTAAATAGTGGGTCTTAATTATTTAATACACATGTCAATTAAATAGTAGCACCCCTCACTTCTTTTACAACAAAAAAATGCCTTTTACATGACAATCAACCAAATATTTCATTCTCGAACAAAATATATTGAGTTAGACTATCATTTTGTTCGTGAGAAACTGACCACTGAAACTTAATCACAAGATACATGCTCACAGCTCATCAAATAGTAGATAATTTTCACCAAATCTTTATCTAAACTACCTCCATCTTGTGGAATGGGTGGAAAGGTAACTACAAAAACAGCTCACAAATGACAATTCACTCTCTGCAATCTCTAACGGATATAGGCCATTAAGTTAGAGTATTTGTTAGTGATTTGGATAAGTTAAAGCTTAATTATGTATTAATTATGTTTGTTGAGTTGAAGTCAATACAAATTGATGGAATTGAAAGGAACGAGAAAGGGGAAAACAAAATAAATCCGAAGGTTGGGGACCATAGTGTAAAGATTCATTAGTTGATTCGGACCATAAAATGATGGTTGAAGATCACATATGATCAATTTCATACAATTGGAGGTCAAAGGCGTGAAATATAGTTAAAACATTTTCACAAATCATTTTCCAGTCAAAATAGTTATGCTCCCAATTTTTAGCCTCAACTTGAGACCCATTTTTATGATAACAAACATTCGAATTGGAAAATTCTTATTTCTAAAATAATCGTATTCCTTTGAGTTAGCTTTCTAACATACTTTAAATCATCTAAATCGGATATCAGGATAAAAGTTCTGACCAAAATATCAAAAGATGTGCAGAGACAAAATGACGCAAACATGTGTGTACGCACAACCCTATATATTATTTACCGAGAACAAAACTACTCAACAGCGAGCGGGCCATTTCTGCAAATGAATCAGTAATTTCCTTTCTCGATTCAAATTTTTTTGAAACCCAAATTGGACGTGATTCTCGACTCTTATAAATACAAACGAAGGCTACTCATTGGAAAAAAAAACTCTCTCTTGCCTCTTCATACACAATTGTATAATCAAATTCATTAAGAAAAAAGGGTCTATTACTATATTTTGAGAGAAGAGATCAAGCCCTAGTATGGAATTGAAAGTCAATTACATCAAGATTGAAGAATTTAACATTGGGCTTGAAGATTAGTATCTTTTGAATTATTTCATAATCCGGGTGATATTTTTTTATTTTTCTTCTTGTAATTTATATATTAATATGCTAAGAAAGATTCGTTTTTGTATTGGATGAAGACAAACCCTATTGTTTATTTGTTTTAATTCAAGACTAGTAGTTTAGTTTAATTCTTGTGTTCCTTGATTAATTGTACATACCATTACATTATTTAATTGATTGACCACAAATTAAATAATTAGTTGCTTGTTGTAGTATTGAAAGATTCACAATAGGATTAGAACGTAGCAAAATTAACGTATATGCAATAAATGTTAGGAATAATATTTATTACATAACATGTGCAATCATATAGCTAATCTAAAACTTTAATGCATTCTAATCATTCAAATTCGGGTTAAGAGTGGATTCAGGTTATAATTATGATATATTTAATTTGTCTTGGTAAAGAAAACTATATATCACAGTTTTATCGATTCTCAATCATTCATAATTTGATAAAACCAAACTTTTTCAACTTTCTTATATTAATTTAGAAAAATCATAAAAATCAAATTTCTTGTATTTACATAATTCGAATTCCATAAAACTAGTAAACTTAAATTGAATTTATTACTTGCGGGACGATACTCTTAACTTATCAAATCTATTACTTATCAACGATCCAGTACATGTACGGGTTTTGTACATACATGTTTTTGGCATCGTTGCCAGAGAATAATGTAATTATTTTGAGTTTATTAGTTTATATGGCACTCGAATTTTCTTTTATTTTGTTTTAGGCTATTATTTACACACTTAATCTCTCTTGTTTGATTTTGGCAGTGTATAAAAGATTCTGAAGAAAACGAGCTCATACCAGTTGATTTCGAGATTGAAGAATGTTAAGATAAAGAAGAAGAGAACGAAGAGAAGGAAGAAAAATGACAAAAATCCATAATCAAAATCAAATCCAATTACCATAAGATTTGTCGCTATGCCAAGAGCAATTGCCAACGAAGGAGAATTATTAGTACGAGATTACTTGAATCTCATCCCAACTCCCATTCATTCGATTTTATCTATCCACCTTTTGAGAAAATCAACTACCACATTCAATCAGATGTTATCAACTTGCTTCATAATCATTAGGACATCAGATTTTCTAAAAGACCAACTGAAAAAATCCTCATGAACATATTCAAGCTTTCTTGATGCTTTGAGGGATGATAAGTCACAAAGGCATGCTAGTTGACATTTTTCAATTACGCTTATTCCCTCATACATTAAAGGAAGGCGCGTGAGAACGACTACACTCATTGTGTCCTAGAAGCATCGTTTCATGGAATCACATAATACAAAAATCTACCATGAAATTCTTTCCGCCTTCTTGAGTCCAACAGATCAGAAATAAACTACATACTTTCAAGTAGAAGAACCTCGAGAGCAATCCAGAAGCATGAAACGGGTTTGAGGACTATTTCAGAAAATGCCAAAATTTAGATATTCCTAAAAATGCCCAGGTCTAAATCTTTTCTTTAGACTTGCATCTTGAATGCTGCAGCATGGTTGATGCTTTAGTAGGAGGATCAATGATGACTATGCATGTAGACAAAGCATTAGATTTTTTTTTTTTTTTTTTACTATGTGGCCAAGAGAAAGGAAAACATCGAGGAAAAAGTAGGTATTCACAGCATTGATGCAGTTACATCATTGGCAGCCAAGATAGAAGTACTAACAAATAAATTTGACAACCTTACTCAAAATGTGAACATGATACACCAACCAACATCAGTCTGCGGGGTTGAGCGGCAGATCATAGAACTGCAAGTTGTCCATTAGCATCCATGCATGCATATCATACTCAAAATGGTCAAGGATGTCAGATTCAGGGCAACCCACCAGGATTTCAGCAACAACAAAAAAAATTCACTGTTAAAAGAATTAGTAGCTAAGTTCATTACCGAAAGAGAGATTAATTTTCAAACAAACTTAGGTGGAGCAGATAGTAGCTGCATTGGCCAACAGAACACAAGGTACCCTACCAAGCGATACAGAAAAAAACCAACAGGAACATGTATCAGCATTGGAAGCTGTGAATTATTGATATTATAGAGACACCATAAATCAAGCTTGCTACCTCTATTCGAGCTTATGTTCCGCCTATTCCATTTCCTTAACGACTTCGAAAGCAACCTGAAGAGGAATAGGTTCAGGTCATTACAACAAGAAGTGGAGTTCAATTGTTAGAAATTATTGTAAAGAAGAAAGGGACAAAGGATAATTAGTTACCTATCCCGGGATAGGAACAAGTGGGTCAATTTGAATAGTTAGCAAGAGTTAATCAAGAAGCACATAGTCCATAGGTTAAACAACCATTACTGTCAATAAAAACGTACCAACAATAACATTCCCTCAAAGGTTGCAGTACAATAAGCTGGATAAACAATTCAAGAAGTTCTTGGATTCCCTCAGGCAACTTCACATCAGCATTCCTTTCATTGATGCCATTCTACATATTCCCAATTATACTAAGGTTTTGAAAGAGATGTTTATCAAGAAAAGAAAGTTGTCTGTAGATTAAATAATGGTTTTGGTTCTGAGTACAACGCAATCACACAACATAAGCTCCCTTCTAAACTAAAAGATCCAAAGAGTTTAAGTGTACCTTACTCTATAGGAAATTCACATGATTTAAATACTTTAATTGATTTATGGAGCAAGTATTAATTTGATGGCACTATCTATCTACAAAAAATTAGGATTGGATGATCCAAAAGCAACATCAATAATTTACAGCTGCTGACAAAACATTCAAGCATACTTTTGGAGTGGTAGATGACATGCTCATCGAAGTCGGGGATCAAATATTTACAATTCATTTTCATCATCCTTGATATAGATGTTCAACATATGCCGCTAATTTTGAGGGAACCATTCTTAGCAATTACACAAGTATTAATGGATTTTGAAAAGGGTGAGTTAATCTTGAAGGTAGAAGAAAACAACAAAATTTCACCATGAATGCTCCACTCAAGTAACCACCTGACATTGAGGAGTGCAAAATGGTAGATCGCTGGGAAAGCAACAACGAGAAGGTAGAGTCATTGGGCGGGACAATAATAAATATCTTGTAATTTGGAGGCTCAAAGATGAATTAAAGAACAACTGTCAGTGCGGCCAATGCAAGGATAAAAACTCTCTTTTTAAGCCAAATTTTCAAAACATCAAATTCAAGCTAATGACTATAAACAAGAGCTTATTGGGAGGCAATCCAATTTTATTCCCTTTTATTTATTTTGCTTATTAGATATTTGATTGGTAATTTTTATTGCTTTTAATATTATAGGATATCTTCATCCCCGTATTTTCGTTTAGAGTGCGTTTGGGTTTATCATAAATTGTTGATGTTATGATTGATTTTTTTATCTCGTATGAACATGACATACACAGGATAAGAGAAAAGACATAGCAAGTGAGCTTTTTCGTGTTAGTCCATCCACCCCTTCAAATATATATATCAGGGGAGTATTTAGTTCCCTTCTTTTTGCTCTTACTCTTTATATATTGCTTGTTATATTTTTATATATTGAAGGCAATGTGTGTTATAAGTTCGGGGTGGAAAATATTGAGTTTTTATTGGTTTGTGTGTTTGTTCGAGTGAAAATAAATTTTAAAAAATCCAAAAAGTTTGAAAAAAAAATTAATTTATTTTCACCTTTATTTTATTTTTTGTGTTCTTGTGTAGGTTAGATAAGTTTGTCTACTATGATGCATTTATTTGGAACTGTGTTACATTGTAAATTGTGGAAAAGTTACATGTTATGGTTGATTTATGCTTATTCATGTGAAACTTGATATTTTTTAGCATGTGATTTATGATTATGAAAAAATAGTTTGATTTAAGATTTGAATAGGTAGAAAAAAAAAATTAATTAGTGAATCTTAGATACAAAATCCAAATAACCATTAAATTATACATTCTAAACCAATTTTCCTATATTTTGGGGGTCATTGAGCCGTCGTAGAGAGACATTGAGATAGATGTGAATTCATGTTTGCTAAATTTTGTGTGAATTGTCTAAGGCCAATAAGATGAAAATTAGGTGAAAATCTTAACTCAATGGTTGCTTTTTGATAAAATGTGTTTAATGAGGGGTATTACACTAATCATTACATAAAAAGGAGAGAAGAAAAAAAATTATTGTCTTATTATAAAACTTTTATTCATAAACTTTATAGCTCGAATGATTAAGTTTGTAAGGGTATTTAAAATATGGTGCCCTATATTCACCTGATTTGGGAGTCATTGGTCAAAAGCTCGTTATGAGGATCATTTAGAAAGTTTAATGGAAAGAAATCTACACATAAGACGGAAAAAAAAAAAACAAAGCAAAGAAAATATTAAAAAATAAAAATTATTACATGCCTTGGTTAAATCCCAAACATTTATTTAAGAGAATTAGACTTTTAAAAGATGGTTATTAGCCTAGTTGATTTTTGGAAGTTGAAGCAATCAAAAATAAGAATAATCTGCATTTGTTAATGTGTTGAGCTGCAATTAGTAAGTTCTAACCAAACTAGAGAGGGTGATTATTAGTGTATAAATTTAATTTTAGATCATACCTTGAGAGAAAGTTAAATAAATATATTTGGGGTGCAAATCTCACGAATGGAGAAAGGATAAATTTGACTATCGACTTGAATCTCTTTACGAATTTATGATACTTAACAAGAAATTTCACACACACGCATCGGTTTTGCATTGGATAAGTAGAAAGTAATGTTTTAGTATTGTGATTTTGTAGCAGTTCATAGTTTTAATACATATATTCAAATCTAGAGACCAAAGGTAAATTATCTAATCATGTCTGTTCAAGATTTTTGTTAAAGTTAGGTTATAATTTTCTTTGAGGACAAATAAATGTTGAAGTTTGGGGGTGTCTAATAAGTATATTTTGTACACCTATTGAAGCCATTAAATTAGAATATTTGTTGGTGATTTGGATGAATTATAGCATAATTATGTGTTAAATATGTTTGTTAGGTTGAATTTAATTCAAATTGGTGGAATTTGAAGAAATAAACAAAAAAACGAGCAAAAACGAAAAAAAAAAAACGAAAATTGGAGACCAAAGTGCAAACATTCATTAGTTGATTTGGATCATAAAATGATTACTGAAGATCACATATGATTAATTGGATACAATTAAAGGTCAAGTGAGTAAAATATAGTTAAAGTATTTTCGCAAATTAATTTCCAGCCGAAGAAGTTATGTTTCAATTTTTTAGCCTCAAATTGATACCCATTTTTCGGATAGCAAACATTCAAATTGAGAAAATTGTACTTCTAAAAATATTGTAACTCTTTGAGTTATCTTTCAACTCACTTTGAACTATCTAAATCAGATATCGGGAGAAAAAGTTATAGTTATGATCAAAATATTGAATTCTGTGCAGACACAAAATGACGCCAACCTATATGTGCGCAGGGCCCTATTTATTATTTAAACAAAACAACCCAACAACACGCGTGTGGTTGTTATACCTATGCACGTGAGACAGTTTCCTTTCGCAATTTAAACTCTTTTGAAACCCAAATTGTTTGTGATTTTGGCCTATTTCTCAACTCTTAGAAATACAAAATGAGGGCTACACATTGAAAATAAAAAAAACCCCTCTCGTGCCTCTTCATACACAATAGTACCATCAAATTCATCAAAAGCAATGGCCAATTACTATATTTTGAGAGATGATACCACACCCTAGCAAGGAAGTGAAGATCAATTACATCAAAATTTTGAAAAATTTAACATTGGACTTGAAGATCAAGATCTTTTAAATTATTTCATGACCCGGGGTGATATTTATCTATTACTTTTCTTGTAATTTATATATTAATATGCTAGAGTAGATCCATTTTTGTATTGGATGAAGGTAAATCCTATTGTTTATTTGTTTTAATTCAATACCAGTGGTTTAGTCTAATTCTTATGTTTCTTGATTAATTTTGCATATTCATTGCACTATTTAATTGATTGGTCATGATCAATTAGATAATTAGTTGCTTGCTGTAGTGTTTAAAGACTCACAATAAGTTCAGAACGCGGTAAAATTAACATATGTGCAATAGATGTACAATAATATAGATAATATAAACTTTAATGCATTCTAGTCATTCGAATTCGGGCTACAAATAGATTCGGGTCATGGTTAGGATATATTTAATTTTCTTGAAAAAGAAAATTATATATCATAGTTTTATCGATTGACAAAAACGCATGAACAGAACTAGATTACAAACAAAAATTGAAATAGATGCAATAGGCAGATTCGAAATCTAATACAATCATCCATAATTTAATAAAAACCAAACTTTTACATCTTTCTTAGACTAATTTAGGATAATTAAATCAGAAGTTCATTTGTTTTACATAATTCGAATTCCATATGAAACTAGTAAACTTGAATGGAATTTATTCCCCATGGAAAGATACTCTCAACTTACTAAATCTATTATTTATCAACGATCTCGTACTCTTGTTTGTTTGGCATGAACAAGGAAAACCACAAAGATTTTCCCTTTTTTACTTCACTGATCTCTAGTACAATTTATATATACAAACCTTCCTTTGTCTCATTCAATACTCACCAAATGAGAATCAATTTTATTCCAAGAATTTCTCTAACTTAACAATTAAAAGCTTTCAATATACCTCACGTCGTACATTGGAAGAAAACAACATCTTGGTAGTGAAACTAAACACCGATAATTAACTAAAATGATCTTCAAATCTTGCAGCAGGAGGAAGAATAATCACTACAACAAAAAAGACCTACGACAATGGTCAAAAAAGTTGCGAAAACCCTTTTGCAACGTTCGAGCGTGCGTTCCAAAGTTCGATATTACCGTAGAGGGGTCGACTTTTGGCAACGTGCATTGCGCGTTGCAAAAAGAGAGTTTTGGCAACGTGCACTGTGTGTTGCAAAAGAGAGTTTTGGCAACGTGCATTTTAAATAGTAATATCAGAATCAATATATTACCTTTTTGTTTTTAACAGATAAAGATGCTCCATTTTAAATAGTAATATCAGATCAATATAATTATATAATATCGATATAAGCTATTCAAAATTAGCAGTGTGCTAACAAACCTCAGCACCTCAATATATTACCTTTGAATCCATGAGTCTACTTTATATGTACAAGGTATTTTCTATACACGAAAGCACAACACTCTGTATTCCTTTTTTATATGTTTCTAAAGTGCCTTTTTATGCAAGTTCTCCCAAAACTTTATTGCCTTAGCAACAATTATTTTATTAAATTAAATCCATCCAGAGAAGCAACTCTTAGCTAAATTATTAACTCGGTCCACATGGTCCACAAGGGCTGAGGGTTGGAGTCCCAGCACCACAGGGATGGCGGCGGCGGCGGCATCATCATCGTCGATTGCAATGCATGATACGATATCTGCATGCTCTACTGTTTTAGTCATATTATGCAATAGTGGAACTAACAGCATGTAAGCTACAATTCTAATTATAGCAGTGATTCTTCATTTTTATAACCAGACATATATCTGAAATTTCAACAATTCAATTGATACAAGCAGAGAAAGAAAAATCCTCAATTGAGATTTTTTAAAGCTATTATAGGGAATGTTTCTCATCAGATCATATTAACAAGTTTCAGTCCACAAGGGGAAAAGATTTATGGGCATAGATGTTAAAGTTGGCTGAACTTCAGAAGTACTAGGCATAGCATATCAATAAGGCCAGTATAAAATATTCAACAGTAACTTCAGCAAAAATATCAATATCAAAAGTCCAGCATGCCACAGCACACGCTATAATGCTTCCAATAAAGTGAACAAAATATAAATCATCAAGAAATGTTGATTCCAGGGTTGCTGCAGAAATCCAGTGTAAGGAGAAGGTGCTTGTGCTTCCATAGCACCCAATGTATCTCCATGATAAGATCCTCTCAGAGCTAGGACCTAATTCAAAGAATCAGGAAACTCATCATTAGGTCCAACTAACTTTAAAGATGTAATCTTATACTTGA